>JAMKPZ010004510.1:0-16933 GCA_024699675.1 Amphibolis antarctica
ATAAAACTTACAGCATCCCTAATAAGTTCAATATAAATTTCAATTTCTTTTACACCTGATTGTACAATAATATTAATTATGTGACACATACATCTTTGGTAAAATAATTTAAAACCATTTGGTGGACTTATTTTAGTTTTAAACATTGGTATTGTTGCAGTATTATTAGCTGCATTATCAAAAGTTATACTACTTATTTTATTTCTAATTTCATATAAATCAAAAATTTCCATAATATTTTGCAAAATTTGTTTCAACAGTATGTGGATGTTGAATTTTTCTAAATCCTATTAATCTTTTTTGTAAAGTCTAATTTTGATCAATATAATGTGCAATTACAGCTATGTACCCATCCTTAGTTCTACCCGACCAAATATCTGAAGTGCATATACATGTCATTATTGTACTCATAATATTAATAAGTTCTAATCTAAGCTTATTAAATGAAATTATAATATCTGACCTAATAGTATTTCTAAATAGCCAGCACGGCACAAACTACCTGAGGATCTAGCCTAGGCACGACCCACGGCACGAAAAATTTTTGTGCCATGCCGGACCATGCCAGGCCGTGCCTGTGTTGTGCTGGGCCGTGCCTACGCTATGCTGGGCCATGCCAGCCCATTGACAAGTCTAAACGTAAGTATAAAAAATGATAAAAAAATATTAAGTCAATGTTTTTAAATTTTTTATTATTTTTCATACTTTTTAAAAATAAATCCCTCGTACCATCGAAGAAGCCTTCGATACACTTCAAGAGGTATGTATTGTTGGATAAAATAGTTTTACATTGAAAAAATATAGTTAACTTAGGACTTTAGTAGAATACTTGTTCTTTTTCGTTAACTAATTTTAATAAAGTAAATTTCATTTATAATATTAGAGTTTGATTCACACACGACATCACATGTAAGATGGATAAAATATTATCATATTGAAAGAATTGTGATGAATCTCTAGGATTTTAGAATACTAGTAAGTTTTTTTTTGCTTGTTAATTGGTTTTAGTAAGTTAAATCTCATCATACTTTTTGTATTGACATCTCTTAAGCAAAATTAAGTAATAATTGATTACGTAATTAGCACTTATCTATATTAGAAAAAATAATTCTACGTTGAAATTGATGAGTGGAATTAGACTCTTATATTACTTGTGAGTCTTTTTCAATTACTTAATTAGTTTTATAAGGTAAAATTAATATGATATTAAAGTTAATCTATACACACTATATGTAAAATATTTGGAGTATAGTCTAAGGAGGAGTTCACAAGTATGGAAATGTGTTAGGAGGGTAAGTTAGAAAAAATAGCCTTACATTAAAATTGATGAACGTAATTGAGACTTTTATATTATTTGTACTTTTTTTTATTAGTAGATTGATTTTAATAAATCTACGATCTATATTTATTCCTTTGTATTTTCCTCAACACTGTTAGCCGAACCAGCGGTTTTACTTCAACGTGACAATAATCAGCGTACAATCAATCAGCTGGATTTCATTTATTCAGTTCAGGTTTATTTAACATCGAACGCTATTTTTCTGGCCACCGATCATTGAAAGAAATATGAGTCTTGTATGATCCAAATTAAAGTCAACTCTTTATGCATGTATCTTGCCCACGATTTTTGTGTCAATATGATACTATTCATGTCATACTGACACGAT
The DNA here is from genome assembly GCA_024699675.1 of Amphibolis antarctica. Lineage (NCBI taxonomy): Eukaryota > Viridiplantae > Streptophyta > Magnoliopsida > Alismatales > Cymodoceaceae > Amphibolis > Amphibolis antarctica. The sequence continues at coordinate 1,668 of JAMKPZ010004510.1, forward strand.
TACATTATCAACAAACTAACCTAGACATGATCTGTGATATGAAAAAATACTATTTGTATCGATCAACAGCACGATTTTGACTAGTATGATTTGTTAATTAATTTATTATTTATATATATTTAATATTTAAATTAATAACCTACCTCGTAGTCTCTTGTTACCTCCTTCCTCTTGTGACCCGACGATCGTTTTCCATGACAACCTGCCTCGTAGTCTCTTGTTAGGTCGGGTCATATCTATTTTGTGTTGAAATTCGTGTTGTACCGTTGACTAACATGGTTAAATCGTGTTAAGTCATGCTAACATAACTCGATTGACAAATCTAACAATGCCCATACATATAGACAAGGACCATACAAATGATGCCATTATATATATATATTGATTATCAATACCACTAATCGTAAATATCCACTTAATCATGACTTACTGATGCCTTTGTTGAATAATGATCATAAGTTACTGATGTCATGTCGAGAGAAAAAAATGTCATTTGAGGGGCTGTTTTGGTTGTTATTTTGTGGTAACTGTAATTGTTGTCTTACTTTGCATTCATTTTACTGTTTCATGTGTTTCATTTATATGTTGTACATCGATTTCAGACCATCCAGTTATAAAAAGTTTCGCTTCTACATTTGTTACTGTAACGATATAAAGAGTTCAATGATAATGTGTCAACCATTGCTTTTGAGGCAATTGATTTTAATCCTTACTTTTGAGAATCTAGGGGCTATTTTTGTTCATAAGAAGCAAAATGGAGAAAACTACGTGTCTTGGGCTAGGGCCATGCGTAAGACACTTAACATTAAAAATAAATTTGGGTTGGTCTTAAGACAAAGATGAAATCAACTATAGATCGACTTAATTAACTGGTGTTAACTATAGTCGATCAACTATGGGTCGACTTATACGAAGGGCATGCCCTTCTTATATACAACAATGGTGATGACGCGGATGTGGAAAATTTGTTATCGATCGAGAGGATGACGATGCGTTTGGAGTACGTAATTTTCTAGAATTCTTGGAGTGTCATAACCACAGCGAGGAAAAACAGATCATGGCTGCTGAAAGTTTCGTGCGACGGCCGTCAAGTTCTTCTGGAGAAATCGCCTGAAATTCGCTTTTTTTTCCACGTCGAACGTGGAAAAATCCATGCGTAGACTTGACCCGGTGACCGACGACACTGGCCGGAAGGAACCGGAGAATGTTGACTTGTAAGCCCAAGTGCTCAAAAGATGGACCGTCCAGATTCGATGCGCGCCACATGCCGGCAAATCTGAAGGACACGGTTTGAGAACAAGCACGAGAATTTTGGTTTGTTAGTGGGTTGCTGTTCCTGCTGTCGTTGCAGCAGCAGGAGATGACGCGAACGCAAGGATCATCGCTGCCGCCGCCGCCACCATTCCCAGCGTTGGCGCAAGAGCGGACTTCATCATGGTGCGTGGTCTTAAGACACAGATGGACTGTGGAGTAGGTTGCTGTTCCTGCCGTTGCAGCAGCAGGAGATGACGCGAACGCAAGGATGATCGCTGCTGCCGCCGCCACCATTCCCAGCGTTGGCGCAAGAGCGGACTTCATCATGGTGCGTGGTCTCAGGGCAAAGATGAAATTCGTCAGGATTCAAAATAGCACTTTCGGCCTTTTTGAGTGTGTTTAGTGATAAAAAAGTTAGAATACCGGTTTAAGTTAGAACTAGTTTTATAAATAAAGTTAAAAGTATATAATAATTTAAATAATAAAAATTTATAAAGTAATAATAATGTTAAAAATAATTTTTAAAATTAAAAAAAATTGGAACCAAATGAATCTATGGTTGGCTGCCTCTTTTCTGTTGTGTTGCGAGGGTTTTGTCATTAAGGAGGTTTTGTATTTTTAAAAATTATGAAAAATAATAAAAAATTTAATTTTTTATTTTACATCACATTCTAAAGACATAATTCATTGATCAATATCTCTTCGATGTGAATCACTAACACTTCAACTATTTTTTATAGATCGAAGCAGGAAAGCTCATACAAATTAAATCATTTTAACTGTGATTTACAGTGATGAGTTGCTCTTTTGAAAATTGCATCTTTAACTCCGTGAATCACATAGTCATTTGCCTCGTGCATCTCACTAGCTACCGTTCAATTGTTATTTTCAATATTTACAACAAAATGGTCATAAGCACCAGCTTGTATTGGATTTTTTAGTAGATTTAATTAATATTGGAAAATATGAAAAACACAATTGCTATAAAAGCAGACAAGGTTTGACAATCAAATAACATGCATCAGGTTAAATTTTTATTAAAATATATGAATAAATTTGCGTCAATAATTTTAGCTACATTTACGAATAACTTTTTCAACTTCGAGATGAGTAAAAAATGATTTTTGATTATTTGATTTTCAAACGTATTTCAATCCGCAAATCTGCACTGCCTTAGCTCCACTACTGTCGGTCCGCCTCTCCTCCTACACACGCCTCCTCCCACACCTAATCTGCCCCTCCTCCCACACCCCATCCACCCCTCCTGTCGCAATGACGGTCTCCCACGCTCGATCCGCCCCTCCTCTCACCAAGACTGGTCGTAGGTCTGATTAAAAAAGATGTAGAGATTGTTGGAGTTTGTGTGGAGCCTTAGGCGAAGAACCGGTGGATGCAAGCGACAACCGGCTAATGGGAAGCGGCACCCAGCACATGTGGTCGGGTAGGATGTTGTGGAGAGGTAGAGGTCGTGGTGCAGCTGGATGATTGGGTCGCAGGATCAAAGGAGCAACCAGCACATGTGGTTGGATGACCGATTGCAAAATCAAAGGGGCAGCCGACACATGTGGCCGAATGACCGGTCGTAGGATCAAAGGGGTAGCCAGCACATGTGGCCAGATGACTGACCGCAGTATCAAAGGGGCAGTTGACACATCTGACCGTAGGATCAAAGAGGCAGCTAGCATAGGATTGGCTGTAGACTAATGACCGTAATGTTACGACTGGTCGTAGAATTTTTAAGCCTTTAACACTAACTTCCCAATATATTCAAACTTTTAATGCTAAAACGTCGAGAGAGCCTTACTAGATGTAGAGATTAATTCTAATAATTTTAATAAATATATTCTGGTTTTTAATTTTTAATTAATTAATATTGATTAAAAAAGATGTAGAGATTGTTAGGGTTTGTGTGGAGCCTTATCGGATGGAGCGTTAGTTAGACAACCGGTGGATGCAAGCGGCAATCGGTTGATGGGAGGCGAAAGTCGGCACATGTGGCTGGGTAGGATGCTGTGGAGAGGTAGAGCCTGTGGTGCGGCCGTAACGTTCCAGTTGGTCGTAGATTAATGACCATAGAATAAATTTTTTAAGCTTTTAACGCTAACTTCCCAATATATTTGGACTTTTAATGTTAAAACGCTGAATATTGTTCATATACGTGTACAATAAAAATCATGTGCCTATGTTAATAATTATCTTTTCAATATTTTTTATAATATATTAACTTTTATAAGGAATAGCTATACGATTTAACTTTAGGACTCACCAAAAAGTAATTGCCATAACGTTACGACTCCATATTCAGCTCTCACTTGATTATTAGTAAGTAATGACTATTGACCTGCTGGTTGGTACACGTCCTCGACTATCGGTTTCCTGGCTCTCATCTAGGTGATAATTTTCTGATATATTTTTTAAAATGTTATTTAAAATAATATTGTGAGTAAATTTAGAAATTATTGAACCATAACTTATGAATGTATTTTATCCATCATTTATCATCGAATATCATGCAAAAACTAAAAATCTCACGCAATCAACTGCATCGCACCACACCTCGTTAACAAACATAACCTAAGCTAAATGATCATGTAATTATGCTGTGTACATACAAATATTTATGGTACATTTAAAAGTGCTTGTTAAAAACAAAAATATTAATAATTTGTATTTTAATTTTAATATTTAAATTAAATTTCGTACAATTTACATGTAAATAAATTGTACTATAAAATAAAGAGCAAAAGTTCAAATTAGTTTTGGGAGTTAAATAGAGTTATAAAGTAAATAGAATTGAAACTACGTAGTAATTAGCGTAGTGAAAGTTTATACATTTGAGTTTGTACAGTAATAATGATACATAAAAGTTTACGTGGAGTTGAGATTAGAATTAGAAAAATAGTTTCCAAATGAAACTAAAATGTTAAAGTAGATAAAAATATGAATAACACAGATGAAAAGAAAGATGCACTAAGTTGAGAATAGGGTTCTAGGTGTCTTTGTTCATGATCACTCTTTTGGATCATGAAGTACTTCTTCTATGCCTTTGTCCACAGTTAAAGATTTTTTATTAAATACATGTGAAATACTTTCTTTTAACATGTGGTTAGACACCTAACAATCTTCATCTTCAACCACGTGTACCCACATGCACACATAAGGATTTAATCTTGTAACCTTAAACTCTAATATCAAGACACTAGTTCTTAATTAAGATCGAGTGACCGAGTTACTGTACCAAAATCTCAAAGTGATAATAAATATGTACACCTTCCTCTTGAAATTAATATCACCTTAGTCGCTCAAATATGGCTTAGCCTACTGGGCCTACCGCCACATGATACTTCTCGTGCAACTTAACTCACCAAGTCACCCGCCATGTGACACCTCTCGTGCAACTTGGTTCAATAAACTTTCACCACGTGACACTTTTCAAGTGACTTGGTCTACTTTACCGTGTCACGAGCATGACAGCTGCTGGATAACTCCAACTTAACAATTAATTTTTTTAATCAAAATGCATGTATAATATTTCACGTTGCGCTTTTTTTTTCTCTGTTTTTACATTTTCGTCTTCGTATTTTCCTTTTTTCTCTCTCTTACGTCCTTATCCACGTTTACCTTTTGTTTCTTTTCAATGACAATTCGTTGATTTCAGGAAAGCATATAAAACGGTTTTTATCAAAAATCGATTTGATTTATTAATCGCCTATTTTCTTTTCCGTTAATAATACTGCAGGTAAAGAAATATTTAACCTAAATCACATAAATTATATCCTAATTTTTTTCCCTATTGAACCATTTGAACAAAAGGTCGCGAAGGTTCTAGACGCCTATGGGTTGAAGGTGTCATTCATTCCTTACAAATTCATGAATACGGGAGAAGTGAGCATCACATTAATAAAAATATTTTTTAAAATGCCAAAGTTATTTACATTTAGGTATCATTTACTTTTTTTTACTTTTAATTTTTAAAAATACTTACAATTTTATATAATATTTACATTTCTTAATTTATTTTTTCTATTATCAAAATTACTTTTCTCTCTCTTATCATCTCAAAATGGTTTACCTAAATATCACTTCTTAAGTGTAGAAGTGAAGTTGGTAAACAATCTTAGATTTTTCTCGATAAGACAAATATTTACGAGATATTTACGTAGACACGTTTGTGCCAGAGATTTTCTAGTTTCATTTTTCTAACTATCCTTCAATTATGTATCACCTCAATATACAAATTATAGTAATAAATAACGAAAAATATTAGAATAAATTTTTTTTATCTTTAATATCAATTCATTTCGAGATAAGATCTTAATAAATTTGTTGTTAGATTAAATTTAATGTGAACGTTAATCGTGTATATAAAAAAACTAAGTACCTTTTAGTTTATTATGTATTTTGATTTTTTATTATGTATTACAAACATCCACAGTAATATTTATCAAATAATTTTAATATTTTATATTAAAAAATTATTAAAATAATTATAGTAAATCATATAATTTCTTAAAAATATAAACAACATTATATCTAATTTTATCTCTTGAATAAATATACTTTGATATGTCATCAGGTGTGTTTGTTGTATAAGTAAAATTTAGTTAAATAATGTTCATATTTTTCAAGAAATAATATAAATATTTTTGTATGATTATGATGTAAGTATTTATGTATGATTTTTAGTATAAAATGTTAAAATTATTTGATAAATATTATTATAATATATAATAAAAAATTAAAATATATAATAAAAAATTCTTCACATCCACGGGCTCTCGTCGCCTTCTCCTCTCAGTTTTCGGATCACGACCACCGAAGGAAGCTTTTCCGCCAAAAGCCGAAAATCCGAATGCCCCACACGAGTCCCTCGTTATTATTTTTTAATTTGATTGTTCCATCACGGGTGATCTGCGTGTGGGCAGACCAAAAATTTCCACCTCTGTGAATAAATCAAAGATTCGCCGAATCGATTATGTCATTATGATATACATGGCAGTTTCGTATGATTGATTGGTTTTGATATTAGGTAGATCTTATTATATTAAAATTAATTAATTAACGTAAAAAATTTACCAGTAATATAAAGAATTTAAGTCTTATTTATTAATAAAATTTTAATTTTGATAATTGTAAATAGTTAAAGTCAAAAATAATTTTACCGTTCAACTCAACCATGTATTTGCATTTTGAGAGAGCTATGTTGTAATATGAGATTTCGTGGTAAAGTTTATATGTTAAGTGAATTTAAAATTTAGGTCTTTCTCAGGATGATATGATTTTTAAAGTAAAAAATTTATTTTTATTTTTTTCTTCGACGATTACGGTAAAAATCATTATTTTTATTATACTATTTATTAAAATATATACTTTGTGAAAGCTTGTATATCAAGATGATACTTACGAAACAGCAAAAACACTATAAGGACAAAGGTATTACTTATTTAATCAATTTTAACTTTAATTTTAATTTTATACAACCTTCTGTATATAATTATCATCTTATAAATTCTTATATATAAATTTACATTTTACAAAATTATATTCACTACGATTACTAGAACAGTAGAACTTAAATTTACGTTGACATTCCGCAAGCGACGCGTAGATATCACGGTAGATCTTGCGGATTTAGTGCTTCGTAACAACGTTCACCGAACGATGATCCCCAAAATCCAAGCCGAATTGATCGATTGATTTTGCGAAGGAGGAAGAGAGTGACGAGCGAGTCTTAAGTATACAGGAGGAATGAGATGTGTCCGACAAGAATGTTGAACGGAGCGAGCAAACTGCAAAAGACTGGTAAGATGAAATTTGAGCTGGTAATGTGTAATTTGATGGTTTGGCTTCCACAAAAAATGGGAATCCATTGCAACCACACACAGCTCAAAGGGTCCACGACGCACACTCTGCATTCATTCGCGATGCATTTAGGCAACTTTAATGTCGTCCGCAAGTGTTCTTGATTCGATTTCTACGGTACAGTTAATGATCTCGATGACAGAAGGATTACAGAACATGATTTTCCGCGTTTCGATAATTGATCCATGATGTTTCCTTTTTTCATCACACTCCATTCTTGCCGAGATTCCAGATGTAAGCCCATCTTGCCCACACGCCCAATACGAACCCAACCTCATACTCCACCGCCGCCGCCGTCGCCCACAGCCGTATTGGTTGCCGCCAGCATGAAAGGGATCGGCAACTGGAAGAACCCGAAGGTGATCCCCTTGTCCCATCCCACCGCTAATGGCAGAGCGCCGATTTTAACTTCGCACCGTATCCGCATCGTCCTCGTGCTCTGCTTCTTCGGCCTCGCCTCACTCCTCAGCCTTTTCTCCAGCACCCATCACGAAACACCCACCACGTCTTCTTCCCCATCGACGAGCACTTTCCCCAACCCCACCGCTCCTCTCCCCGGCGACGTCTCCGAAGCCCTCGTCTACTACGCCACCTTCTCCAACTCCACCTCCCGCATGTACGATGCCGACATCCGCGCCGTCGCCGCTGCCATACGCCGTCGGGCTCCTTGCAACCTCCTCGTCTTCGGACTCGGTCACGAGACTCTGCTCTTCCAGGCCCTCAACCACAACGGACGGACCGTGTTCCTCGAAGAGAAAGAGTACCACATCCAAATCTTCGAGCGCCGGCACCCCAACCACAAGATTGAGGCATATGATGTGTCGTACACCACCAAGCTCTCCGACCTTCATTCGCTCGTCGCCTCCACGAGGGCCCAACGGAGGTCAGACTGCCGACCGGTTCAGAACCTCCTCTTCTCCGATTGCAATCTAGGGATCAACGACCTGCCCAATCAGCTGTACGACGTGAGCTGGGACATGATTCTGGTGGACGGCCCGAGCGGGTACAACCCCGACGCGCCCGGGAGGATGGCGTCGATATTCACGGCGTCTGTGCTGGCCAGGAGCGGCGGGAAGGGGAAGCGGGTCGATGTGTTCGTCCATGATTACCAGAGGGAGGCGGAGAGGGTGTGCAGTGAGGAGTTCCTTTGCTTGGAGAACATGGTCTTCAGTAATGGACGCTTGTCCCATTTTGCGATACAGAACCGGAGAGGTCCCGCCGGTGACGGCGGAGAAGAGGAGTTTGAGTTCTGTGTCGACCGGAATGCTACATCGGCGGCGACATAGTTTTTTTCTTTTTTTACCTTTTATTTTCATATAATTTTATTGGTTTTGTTTTTTCGGGTGAAAAGCGTTCCATCGTAAATTGTACGGTAACAAAGAAAAAATCGGTCTTCAAATAGAATCTTCGAGGAAACGACTTAAATTAATGGATAGATAAATTAAACTAAAAATACGTTTATTTCAATTTCAAAGAACAGCTTTTGGGCAAAAAAAATTTCTACTTTAATCACTATATATTATTAAATTTCTATAGTAATTTATCGAATATGAAATTAAATCTTATAATAAAATATTATTTAAATTATTAAATATTAATTAATTTATTTTTAAAATAATACTTACATTTATTACGAAAACTATCTTTATTCGAATTTATTTCATCCATCGCTAGTTTTCTTATTCTGCAAATCGTCATCCTTCTCTCTCCTCCCACAAGTAGGATTTCGAGAATCTACCAATCTTCCCTAGTCATTGTCGGTCACCACTCGTCTGCTGATCTTCTCTCATTGTCATTAGTCATTGTCATCAGACGTGTCTTCCCTTACCATTATCGGTCGCTACTCGTTCATCAATCTTTCCTTGTCGTCGCCAGTTATCACCTATCCGTCTTGTCTTACGACTTTCTCTCTCCCCCCCCTCATCGTCGTCTTTCTTCTTGACACTTGTAAAATGAGGAAAAAATATTTATTTTATGTGATACAAATTTCAGATATTCTACCTAATAGTAGATTGAATAAAAAATATTTTTTATTTAGAGAAAAAGTTGTCAAATTTTAACGGATATTCTGCTTAAAGAATGGGGGAAAAAATTTATTTTATATAGCAGAAATTCTGTTATTAAAGGATGGATATTCCGTCCAACAATAGATTGTATAAAAAAAAAATTTATTTGGCGGAAATTTCGTTAAATTTCAATGGATATTCCGCTAGACACTCGTAGAGTAGGGAAAATATTTATTTTGCATGGCAGATATTCCGTCCAACGGTAGATTAGATAAAAAATATTTTTATTTGACGAAAATTCCGTCAAATTTCGACGGCTATTCCGCTCGTCACTTGTACAACGATAGAAAAATATTTATTTTATGTGGTAAAAATTCCGTCGTTAAAAGACAAATATTTCACCTATTAGTAAAATAAAGGAAAAATATTTTTTATTTTGTAGAATATTTATTTAATTGTTTTTCACGTTAGAATATTCAAAAGGTGCATCTTTCGGTTTTGTTAATAAAATAAAAAAAAAACATCGAAGAGTATGCATCCCTACAGATGTTTTGTAACGATTATAACAAAAAAATCACTTCACAGATTTTTTGTTGGTTTTACTCAATCCGTGGTTCTTCGAGTTGTATTGCAGCAGTTGTTTGAAAGATGAATACTTGAAAGAAAAAGTTATAACTATATTTATCGTAAAGTTTTTTAATTATATTTATTTTTAACTTTAGAAGTTAAAAAAATTGAAATTAAAATTAATTCGATATAAAAAATTTAAAATTATATAATAATTTAAATAATAAAAATTTATATAATAATGATGATGTTAAAAGTAATTTTATAAGTTAAAAAAAATTATTCGTGACGTTGAAATCTGTGCAGCTTTTAAAAGCTATTAGTGCATCATGTACGAAATAACACGCTTAATTAGTGCATCATGTACCATCTTATAAAAATATCCTGTTGGTGGGTGAAAGTGATGATGCCGTGTCAACTTATGCGCTTAATTAAATTTGACGTGACACAATTTCATTAAATGATTACCTTTTTGTATGACAAAATGTTTTATTTTTTTTAAAAAAAATTTAAATACTATAAACTTTTATTTTTTATTATATATTATAGTTACGCAGTATAATATTTATCGAACATCTTTAACATTTACGATATTAAAAATTTACAAGATAAATTGTGTAATTTTTTGAAAAAATTAAGCATTACCTTACCTAATTATGTCTCTTAAACAAACATTACATTAAAAGAAATACCTAAAAAGTAGGTGAATAAGTAATTTTAATTAGGTCTCCTTAATTTGGAGTTGATTTTAATTAACTTTTAAAATCACTTACAATAACATTACTAATACCGTACAGATTCTAATATATAAATTTCTGTCATCTTAATTATTATATAATTCTAACTTAATTCGTTTATAAAAGTAATTTTAACTTTAACTTTATTTAATTTTTAAAACTAATTAAAATTCTTCTCAAACACGCCCTTTATTTAATTTGAAACTTTCAAATTTTGTTTTGCAGTAGTAGTAGTCGAGTTTGTTTCCTAAATTCATTAAAGCAACATGTGAATTTCTTATCGTCTCGTACGGAGAAATTTCTGAATTTTGTATGATCGATCTCTTTCTCAATTTATGGTATAAAAACTTCATCAATTTAAGGTAAGGCTAAATAATGACTCTTTTAATTATTGCTTGATTCCAGCCTCCATCATGGACATTTACATAGATGCAAAAGGATGAGTTACTCAAGTACTAGTATTTGTTAATATCAATTAATTGATTTAAAGCTCAAGTACGACCATATTTCACAAGATGCAGGACTTTCTCTCTGGCCCTTTTTTGCACTTACACGCATGTGTGTCTCTCTTTCTTAACCTATAAGTAACTTTCGAACATAATTGTTTTGATGTCATGTATAAAGTTTAGGTTAAGATAATTTACAGTGACAAAACGAGATTATCATAATATATATAAAGTTCAGATTCAATCACAACTTAAACAATGTGAAATTTTCTTTTCGGCACTTCCCGAGCTTATAATTTTCTCTTTTAATTAATCAACAACTGACTTGTAGGTGAAGCGTATATATGTAATTAATCTTGCTGTATTATGTTTGCATTTGTTGCAGAATTTTTTTAGTTGTATTTATTATGTATCGTAATGATGTATAGTAGATTAATTAAATAGTTCGATTGTATATACAATAATAATAATATATAGAAATTTGTGAAAAAATGAAAAACTTCTTTATCAAACGGACCCTACGAAGTTTACTTTAAAATTATGAATTTTACTTTATTAAAATGAATTAACTCGTGGAAAAGAACTCAAAGTGATACAAGAGTATATTTTCACTTATTATTTTCAATGTAAATTATTTTTTTCAACATACCTTCATAATTACGAGTTCCTTATTAGAATACTCTACATATATAACGTCTTATATAACTTACATAAACTAGTTTTGATACTATATAATTTTTATCTTATTAAAATTAATTAACTATTAAAAAACCTTTCAGATAATATAAATTTTTTAATTTCACTCGTTATTTTTAAATATAAACTATCTTTCCGAATAGATTGCTTTGATATTTGTGTTTTTTAACCTGAGATCGTAAATTTTCATAAAAACAATCTTTGGATCACTAAAATTTACTTTAATGGTTCGCTTTGATATCATCTCAAAAATATATTTCCACGTCTCGGGAAGTGGTACACATGGCATTGATACCAAGAAGCTCGATCTGCATGCCCTTCTCCGAGTTATTAATGGATGGTGTTGGGCTATTGCACCGCCAGAATCTTCACTAAAAATGCAGATTTAATTAATGAGTTGTCGATCTTTACAAAATAACAATGTGTTTTATTCCTATTATTTTTAGAATATATAATTCTACATTGAAAAAATGTGTTGGTGAACTAAATTTTTTATATTATTTGTTAATTATTTTTTATTAATTAATTAATTTTAATAAGATAAATCTCTGTAATTACTGCTTCAAGGATCGTCATCAATCTACTCCTTCACTTTGGTAGTAGAAAAATAATAATTTTCAAGTAAAATATTTTAAAATGGAAGAAAGAAGAATAGTGATTTTGATAATAGAAAAAGTAGATTTAAAAATATAAATATTATTATTAAAATAATAATACTTCTAGTTAAGAGTAAGGGAAAGTGAATGTTACCTTAGCATTGATAAGGCTCTGGTGGTTTATATATGTCTTCATACAAGCCGTATGCCTCATTCTTGAATACGGACTTGCTGGAATTAATGAAGGGAGAAAGAGGATCTCCACCGATCGAGGTGCATGTAGAAGGAATTTTCCAAGATTACCAATGCTGTTGCTCAAAAATCTCACCCTATATATGTAAACATTGCACTCTTAATTAATTAGTAGATTTTGGTAAACCCTTAATAGAATTAGTAAGCTCTCACTCTTGGGGCGAGCTCGATCGAAATGGATCAAATGGTGTCGATCGGGCCATGATTTTTCTCCGGACAATCTATCAGTCGTAAAGTGTAGATCAGATACATGTGCTTGGGGAGCAAAAAAAATGCAGGGTGATCAGTAGCATTGCGGAACATTAGAAGCTGTGAAGATGGCCTTGTTATATATATATATATATATATATATCCCTCCCATTGTGTAGTGCTGATATTCTGAACTCCTCGTAGATCGATTAAAATTAAACTAAAAATTGATGTTCAAGGTCTCTGGTTTTCACATGCTGCACCAAACCCACTTGCGGCAGCATCAAGCAAAACCAGTCCCCCCCCCCCCCCCACCCCCTCTCTCTCTATACATATCTATCTATCTAGTTACTTTTTGCCTCCAATCAGTGGCGTCTATGGATGGGGCAAGTAGGCCATGACTGTTGTTGGGTTGCATCACACTAGTCAATAATGCGTACGTCTGGCATGAAATCTAGAGAGAGAGAGAGAGCACTTGCCCTTGCAAAAGATGAATGCGATTGATTATTCATCGGAGATGGATGGAAAGTAAGGTGTTGCTGCTGTTGCATGTGAGCCACATGCTTGTGTCTCAGATGGGAAAGGTTCTCTCAAACGCCGCCAGCCTAAACCAAAGGAGATAAGAGAGAGGGAGAGAGAGGATACGATCGATGTGCTGTTTGTTGAAATAATACACTTTTAATGGTTGATTGGAGACTTGTGTTGCTTAGGAATCTTGAAAAAAAAATTTGATCTTTTAGGTATCTATGTATCTTGAAAATTTTTGAATTTTTTTTAAAATTTTCATTATAAGTATAAATTTTTTCGTCATTTGTTACCTGTAGTATGAAAAAATTCTTGTGATTAATAAAAATTTTATTACCACGTACATCCTTGACCTCATACATTTTGCTCAACTTCCTTTAACCATTACTAAATTCATACTTACATAGAAAATGTAAAATTATATTTGAAATATTCAAATATAGAATATTTATAATTTTTTTAAATTTTTTACAATGTACATAAGTAATTTTAAATATTTTTTTATTTCTTAATTTCCCTTTATTTTCTTTTTTTTTTTCAAATTTTCTTCAAATCATACTCAATACGGAACTAATAATTAACACTTTCCTTGGCAAATCCTAAGCCAACAAGTGACTCTAAAAAGTTAGTTAGACAATTAAGAGAATGATTCTTCACAATAGAAAGCTTAAAACTTTCGATGTGGGACTAATAATTCAACAATGTTCTCGATTTGGTTGGACCCCGACAATGACGACGATAACCGGCGGGGAGGAGTCTTGATCTCCAAGCTTAATTTGTTAACCACCGTCGATGGGGATGGTTTTAGTTTCCGGTCATTTTCGTGGGTTCTTGGTTACGCCATCCTTTTCAGCATTTTTGTATCACCCGCGCATTCCGAAGCTGCACCTGAAATCATTCAGAATTTCAGGTTTAATTAGGTGCGGGGAGATCTCGCAAATGCATCACCTCCCGACACAAATTAATCATTCTAGCGGATCTAGCTAGCTCTTAAATTAATCCGCATATGTCTCTATTCTTAACTTACATCAAAGTTCAAATTCCAGCAACACACTTCCTTAATTTGGGACAGACTTTTTTCCTTCTTGGATCGTGTTTTCTGGCGCTTCATCACCCTCTTGGAAGGGAAAGAATCCGGAAAAGGGGTTCATGCGCAATATTTAAATTTAAGTCATTCTTTCACGTTTTTGCTTTCTTCGATAAAATAGGAATAACTTGATAATTATGATATTCTAATCTAAATTTAAAGAGAAAGTTAAAGAAATTTAAGAGAAAAAGAGAGAAGATTAAAATCAATCTTAATGTATTTTTAACTATAAAATTGAAGAACAATAGAATCAATTTTTTATAAGTATTATCAGAAGATATTATTCCTGTATTATATTATATTATATTATATTACACATGGATGAGAGCTACGTACGGAAGCAGATCGAGTACGAGAAGCATCAAATTCTTGGAGTGACATACATACCATTCCTATTCTGAGCTGGACAATATATGGATATACGCCAACTCATGCGTTCGCCTGTCGGTGGAGGGTTGGTCGATCGTATTACTACGTGCGCAGAGCCTAGATAGAATGGTGGAATGTTGCGACTTCTCCGCCATGGATCCGGAAAAGGCTGCCGTGAGGAGGAAGCAGTCACGCAGAAGGAGATGAGCTTTACTTGTGACTCTGGGCTTGGTGGCGGGACCACGTGGCGCCACCATGTGATGTGCGGCCCACGTGTCGCAGCCCGGTCCGGTCCGCTGCCACAGCGCGACCCCTCCCCACTCACACGTCGCAGACCGTCGTCCATCCCTTTCACGTGCACTGCGGATCAACGCAACGATGCGAATTCATCACATGCGGAGCCAGCAGTGCTCTTCTGCTCTGCCACCGAGAATGCTTGACCATGATAAACAACCAAGGCCTGATCGCCACGTTGCCTGCCCGTTTTTCTATTTGTACCAATTGTTCCAAGCTGTCGTTGAGCACGTTTTAATTAACTTTAAAAGTGGAATAGAGTTAAAGTTAAATTTAATTAGAATGATAAAAATTTTATTTTAAAATTTATATAATAATATTCTTATTAAAAATGATTTTAAGAATTTAAAATTTATATAATAATATTCTTATTAAAAATGATTTTA
>JAMKPZ010004511.1:0-17035 GCA_024699675.1 Amphibolis antarctica
ATTTTTAAAAAAATAATTCGATTTTAATTATGTAGTGTTTAATTAAAATAATTTAGGGTGGATTTTTTTTTCACTTAAATATTAGGGTGAATTTTTTTTAAAATAATTCGATTTTACTTAAAAAATATTTTGATTAAATATTTAAAAATGCTTCCTTTTCAATCAATTATTTTCATGTGTCGTTGTGTTTAATTTCAATTACACTATTCTATTGGGAGTATTCAACTTCTGCATTTCTCAAGGATTTTACAGAAGTACTGTTAAAATAAAGAAGTGACGCACAGAACTACTGTTTATGGACGTATCTATAAACGGTAGTTCCGTGGATAAAGAAGTGACACACGAAACTACCGTTTATGGACAGTAATATTTAAGTTAAAAAAAGTTCACCCTGAAATTTTAAATTCACACGTGATGAGAGAATCAGTGTTTTATGCTAAACGACCGGACGATTGCATTAAAAGACCGGTGTTTTAACATTCACACGTGACTTTTTAAGTTAGACGCGAGCGTTCTAAAGTACACGCCCAATTATTGAACATGACGTGTTAATGTTAAAATGCCGATCTTTTAATGCAATCGTCCAACCGTTTATCATAAAACATCGATTCTTTCATCATGTGAAATTTTAAATTCACACGTGATGAGAGAATCGGTGTTTTATGGTAAACGGTCGGACGATTGTATTAAAAGACCGACGTTTTAACATTCACACATGAAATTTTAAGTTCACACATGATGACAGAATCAACGTTTTATGCTAAACGACCAAACGATTACATTAAAAGACTGGCGTTTTAACATTCACATTTGACTTTTTAAGTTAGGCGCAAGCGTTCTAAAGTACACGCCCAATTACTGAAGATGACGTGTTAATGTTAAAACGTCGGTCTTTTAATGCAATTGTCTGGCCGTTTACCATAAAACGCTGATTCTTTCATCACGTGTGAACTTAATATTTCACGTGTCATGTAAGCTATACCCCTTCAAATATTAAGTTGACGGTCATACTGTACAACGCCGAAGTGTTCTAAATATTGAACATATGTAATCTACTAGCTTAAAATTTTATGGTGAAATTTTGTTTCAATTAATTCGATTTGAATTAAAAATGATTTTGATGAAATAATTAAAAACACTTAAGCTAGATCGAATGGGGATAGTTTTAAATAATTTAGCATTAACTGAAATAATATGTCCAGTACGTTGAAGTAACAAGTAAATAGATAATTTTCAAATATAATTACGACGGTTAAATTACCATCATATCATGATTAAACATTAATTAAATATTTATCATCAAAACATAATAGTCTTAGTGAGATACCCATAAAACGCCTAATTACTACTCACACACCACGTGTACTTTACAACGCACACGCCTAACTTAAAAAGTCACGTGTGAATGTTAAAACGCCGGTCTTTTAATACAATCCTCTGACCGTTTACCATAAAATGTTGATTCTCTCATCACGTGTGAAGGCTGGACGATTGTATTAAAAGACCGGCGTTTTAACATTCACACGTAAAATTTTAAGTTCACATGTGATGAGAGAATCAGCGTTTTATGCTAAACGACCAGATGATTGCATTAAATGACCAATGTTTTAACATTTACACGTGACTTTTTAAGTTAGGCGCGAGCGTTCTAAAGTATACGCACAATTACTGAAGATGACGTGTTAATGTTAAAATGCCGATCTTTTAATGCAATTGTTTGGCTATTTACCATAAAACGCCGACTCTCTCATCATGTGTGAATTTAAAATTTCATGTGACATGTAAACTATACCCCTTCAAATATTAAGTTGACGGTCATACTGTACAACACTGAAGTGTTCTAAATATTGAACATATGTCATCTACTAGCTTAAAATTTTATGGTGAAATTTTGTTTCAATTAATTCGATTTGAATTAAAAATGATTTTGATGAAATAATTAAAAACACTTAAGCTGGATCGAATGGGTATAGTTTTAAATAATTTAGCATTAACTGAAATAATATGTCCAGTACGTTGAAGTAATAAGTAAATAGATAATTTTCAAATATAATTACGACTGTTAAATTACCATCACATCATGATTAAACATTAATTAAGTATTTATCATCAAAACATAAGTCTCAGTGAGATACTCGTAAAACGCCTAACTACTACTCACACACCACGTGTACTTTACAATGCACGCGCCTAACTTAAAAAGTCACGTGTGAATGTTAAAACACCGATTTTTTAATACAATCCTTTGGCTGTTTACCATAAAATGCCGATTCTCTCATCATGTGAAATTTTAAGTTCACACATGATGAGAGAATTAGCGTTTTACAGTAAACGACTAGACGATTGTATTAAAAGATTGGTGTTTTAACATTCACACGTGAAATTTTAAGTTCACACATGATGAGAGAATCGACGTTTTACGATAAATGGCCGAACGATTGTATTAAAAGGCCGGCATTTTAACATTCACACGTGACTTTTTAAGTTAGGCGCGTGCATTGTAAAGTACACATGGTATGTAAGTAGTAGTTAGGCATTTTACGGGTTATCTCAATGAGACTATTATGTTTTGATGATGAATACTTAATTAATGTTTAATCATGATGTGATGGTAATTTAACAGTCGTAATTATATTTGAAAATTATCTATTTACTTATTACTTCAACGTAATGGACATATTATTTCAATTAATGCTAAATTATTTAAAACTATACTCATTCGATCCAGCTTAAGTGTTTTTAATTATTTCATCAAAATCATTTTTAATTCAAATCGAATTAATTGAAACAAAATTCCACCATAAAATTTTAAGCTAGTAGATGACATATGTTCAATATTTAGAACACTTCGACATGATATTCCAATGAGTGTAGTTACTTAAATAAATGTTACATATGAATATAGTTCATGAAAAGTTAAAGCAAAATGTCACGTGAAATATTAAGTTCACACGTGATGAAAGAATCGGCGTTTTATAGTAAATGGCTGGACAATTGTATTAAAAGACCGGCGTTTTAACATTCACACGTGACTTTTTAAGGTAGGTACATGCATTGTACAGTGTGGACGTGAACTTAATATTCGAAGATGTATAGTTTACATGTCACGTGAAATATTAAGTTCACACGTGATAAGAGAATCAGCATTTTATGGTAAACGACCGGACGATTGTATTAAAAAACCAGCATTTTAACAATTACATGTAAAAGTCACAAAAGTACCGTTTATACATGGGTCTATAAACGGTACTTCCATTCGTCACTACTTTATTTCTATGATACTTCCACCTTATTTAAACGTTGGAAAACGACTTCACAGTTTTCTACAACAATAGCAGGGTTACTCTTAAAACTTTATGTCAATCTATGTGCAGTAAACATACTTCAATGATAACAATAAGTTTTGTTATAGAATGTTAACATTAAATTCTTCATCAAAACAGTAACATTCAATGATAATTAATTAGAAAACATTATCCGTAACAATCTTCACAATTTTTATGACTACAAAACTAAACATATATATTAAAAACATATGTTACTAAACACAAGTCCTGACCTGAACGAATTTCATTATTTCAATATATTACATCAATTTATTTGACTAAAACAGTTACATGTAATGACTACTCCTCTTCAAGCATCATCTTCCCTGTTTTATTCACGACTACCTACATTGGGGCAAGTAATTATGTTTTGAATGCACTAGATCGTAACTCTCATCTCATGAGAAGAGTAAACCTGTGACAAATACAAAAAGATATTTCACCAGCATCAATTGTGAAAATAACTTTAAAAAGATCAAAGGGAAGACGAGAGGACTTTAGAGGGATGATGAATCGCAAGTAACGACGATTGGAGAAAAAGAATCACAAATCCCAAATTTTGTAGATGACTTTTTGTGAATTTTTTTGTGTTAAAATAAATGGACTACTTTTATGCGAGTGTTTTTTTTTCGGTGCAGAAGTTTTTTTCGAACACTCTCTCTCTTCATCAAATACTCGTTCAACTTTGATCTTCTGTAGACACCTATAAAATCATTTTACCATATATATATATATAATAATTTAAAATTAAACACTATTAAAAAATAATTTTAATAAAATCACTGAAGAATTAACTTTTTTATTTATGATAATTAATTAAATGATTATGCCACTTTATTCAATTATTCTTCCCACACCGTATAAATTCCCCCACCAAATGCAGAGCTACGAAGAGTGAAGAACATGGCGGCCGGGCTGGAAAGTGCCGGCGTCGGAGACGGAGCTGCGGAGCCTCTGGTCCCTGGCCTCCCGGACGAGGTTGCCGAGAACTGCCTGCTACACCTTCCGTTCCCGCACCAGTCACAGGCGCGGTCCGTCTGCTCCGCCTGGAACCGCGCGATCTCCGATCCATCCTTCCTCCTCGCCAGAAAGGCCCTCCGGCTCTCCCAACCCCACCTCTTCGTCCTCGCCTTCCACCGCTTCACTTCCCACCTCCAATGCCTCACTTTCGACCCCAGATCCCGGCACTGGCAGCCCCTCCCACCTCTCCCACTCCAGGACCCCTCCCACTCGCCCTCCGCCTTCGCCTGCTCCTCAATCGCCGGCAAGGGCGAGATGTTCGTTCTGGGAGGATTGAGGACGGACACGCACGCCCCGCTGAGCACCACCTACTCTTACAAGGTCGCGACGAACTCGTGGTCGATGGAGGCCCCGATGAGGACCCCGCGGTCGCACTTCGCCGCGGGATGCATCGGTGGGAAGATATTCGTAGTGGGAGGAGAGCACGGGTTGGGGTTCGGGGCGTCTAGGGTGGACTGCTACGACCCAGGGGAGAGCATGTGGGAGGAACCGAGGGCGGCCATTTTGGGGAGCGCGTTGGCGAAGTACGACGCGGCGGTTGTGGGGGGGAGGATGTACGTGACGGAGGGGTGGACTTGGCCGTTCGACGTCTCACCGCGAGGGGGCGTGTACGACGCCGAGAGGGACGAATGGGAGGAGATGAGGGTGGGGATGAGGGAGGGGTGGACGGGGAGCAGCGTGGTGTTTGGGGAGAGGCTGTTCGTCATATCCGAGTGTGGCGATCGCAAGGTCAAGGTGTACGATGAGGGCAGGGACGCGTGGCGGTGCGTGGTCGGGCCCGGCATGCCGCCCGAGGTTAGCAAGCCGTTCACGGTGGCTGGGGTGGAGGGGACGATATACGTGGTGGCGGCGGGGATGGACGTGGCGGTGGGGAAGGTAGAGGAGACCAAGGGAGAGTGGACGGTAGAGTGGGAGGTGGTGAAGGGCCCCAAGGCCTTCAGGCACCTCTCGCCCTCAGACTCTCAGGTACTCTGCGCTTGAACTTTTTAACACTTTTCCGAGAAGCAGCTTCCTTCAAAACAAGCTTGTTTTTGAGAAAAAAAAAAAGGGAGCTTCTTTTTGGCACCTGCGGAGCTACTAATTTCTCGGAAGAAGCAGATTCCAGCAAAAGCTCTCTTGTGCTTTCGAAGGCCAGCGATTGGAGACGAAGGCGTTTGAAGACTACTCTTCCCTTCCTCCGACGATCCGATCTCTGCCTTAAGTTATTGGTGGTAGACATCAATCCGGTTTCAGCTGTTAATTAGGTGGGCTGAAGCTTTTCAGCCACGTTTATGGAACTGTGCAGAAAAAAAAAAAAAAACGTTAGTGACATGATTCGATACCGTTTGCCTGGATTAAAATATGTAGTTCGTGTCGTGACATGTCCTTTCCTTCCTTATTATCTGCAAACCACATGTACATCAACCAGGAGACTCTGTTTATGCTTGCAGAGAAATAATTGATTCCATCAGTGTAGTTTGTCGATTAATTTGTTTATCTACAGAAGAGATTGGTTGTTTGGTTCTGGAATGATTGATGAGTATGGTTGTATGACAGTCTTGTAATAGTTATTTAATCATTTTCTTTTATATCAAACAGATGAGACGAAGAAATCGAATAGATTGTCTTGCAGAACTCAGGGAGGAAGGTGATGTGGAATGGAAAGGAACTACTCCATTGGCGTTGGGGCTGCCTCTCTTGCAGTGTGAGTAAAGTATTTTTTGGTGATGGTAGTGATTTTAGATAAACTTGAAGTCAGTTCCGTATAAAATACTTTTCCTTCTTCGGAAGGCTGTGCCGTCAATGGTGACCTTAAGAATCCAAATTTCAGTTTTCAATTTTTGTACGTTCTCAAGAAATAGGTAGAATTGTATAACATAAATGCTTGGTGGTCTCTGTGATCTTTTGTTTTGGTTGCATATCTTAAGTTTCATTTGATAACAAGGTGTTTTACCTTCAATAATTACAAAGAACTAGAATTAAAAGTAATTTCACAAATGATGTTGGAACTATATAGTAAACTATAAGGTGAGAGTTTATATATCAAAATTTATGTAGTAATGATAACATATGAAAATTTGTAAAAAGTTTGAATTAAAACTTCTTATTCTCAAACGAAACCTTAAATAAGTAGTTAGGTTTTTGGAATCACACTTTCTACGTTTAGGTTTAAATATTGAATAACTGATAGGGCTGAGCTTATAAAGATAATCTAGAAACATTATCCTGTGTTTTCAAAACCATCTCTGTACTTTTGTATTTACAATAAATTGGCAAACAGTACTACTTTTAATAAACTAGTTTATCAAAAAGGTTGTGATCCCGATCACAATTCTAAGTGCAATATTGGAAAAGTTACACTTAAAACAAACAAATGTCTTCGCTTTGTGAATATTTGTTTTAGATATATTCTTCATCATTAATAAATATTAAATTGATATATCCAAATTATAAGGTAAACACCTACAATATTTTTAGTCACAAGTGTTTACAGTAAAATATTGAACTCTTTAAGAATACTTGATATTATATTAGAGTTCAGAGTGTACATAAAATACTTACAACATTTCTGAGGATATCTATGGAAAAGCACTTTTGTTTTTATATTTCCTTAAAGACATCAATCTATTACCAAAAAACTCATTTATGTAATCATTTAGTATTGGAGTTGGATAGTTTGACTAAATGAATAGAATCGTGTGTCTGTGAAAATGACTTTTCTGAAATGTGCGTGTGTGTGCGTGCAGGCGTGCCAACTCTCTGAATCAAGTGGGTAGATCTGTGAAAAGGGCTCAAATATTGTGGGTTTAGATTATGGATCCAAGTCTGTCATGATTTCTGCTTAAGATTGTTGGAATCCGTGGGATGTCTGAGTTGGATTCTTCGTGTGACTTGACAGACCACTGTTAAAAAGTGAGTTAGTGCTCTCTTCTTTTGGACCTAACCAATGAATTCATCTCATCCCTTTTGTCTCCATTACGAATCTTTGCTGGATTACAAATCTATTTTTCCTTGCATTTCTATTCATGTGATCATGTCATTATCAGATATTGACTTAGACATTTTCCATTTTTGGGTCTTCTGCATTACAATAATAACAATTTGAGTTATAGTCCCGTTACATAAGGTCGATTGCATGAATCCTTTTCTTCTATGTATTTTTATCTATAGTAATATTTTTAGTTAAATTACATAAATTTAAATATTTTATCGCAATTCCTAATTAAGTATTTTAAGACCTACTTCTACTTTTAATTTCTTTTACATTAATTAATTCTCTGTTCCTAAATAGTGTATTATTTGGTATCCTAAGGATAAAACTAAACTGCTTAAGTTGATTTTCTCTTATTTTATTTTCAATTAGTACAACTCCTACTTTATTTTTAATAAAATCACTTTTTAGCTCATCCCATGTAGTATTACCGCTCATCCTTGTAAGCATAAACAGCTCAAAAATATTAATTTCTTGCATATAGGCATGCTTTGCAACTAAACATTTTGAGTCATAAAGTATAATTAAGTGAATAACAATTTTATAGAATTTTTTATTTTTAAGGATATATTCTTATCACATAATACTCCAAAAACATTGTTTTACTTCATCCATTCTATTTAATCTTATGAATAACATCTTTTAGAATTTTACTATCGTTGATTGTTATAAATCATATGTATTTAAAAGTCGTCTTCTTTATGTATATTTTGAATTATCTTCGTAGGCTAAAGAAAGGTGCATCCATTGCATCCCTTACTCAGTGTTTGTACCAAAGAAAATAATATTAGATATTCAAAATTCTTACATTGAATATGTATGTCCTGGTATAAAACCGTGCAAATTGATCAACCTCATTGTCAAGATAGATTGGAGAATTGTAATTGTAAACATGGTTGGGAAAAAATTTTTCCAGCTACCGCTTACAGTAGCAAGTGGGACGTGGACTAGGTGGTCACTGTAGATTCATTTGTATTATCATCTGCATCCTGACAACAAGGCAAAGCTTCTTTTTTTGACAACAAAACAAAGCTTATCTACTGAAGAAGAAGAGAGATGGACAAGGGATTCATCAACAGTTGCAGATGAATGACAGAAGAAAGACAATAGTGGCAGTAGACTTCAGATTCAAGAAAAGATGGCAAATAGTTTCAAACTTGGAAAAAAAACCATTGCATGATGTGAGCCTTGCAGTGCTGATAGAGATGCTCACAGCTCTATTCAGATTCTTGCTTATCCATCAGCAAAAGGTAACAATCAGTCGGAAGAGTTCTTCTCCCATTTAGAGCACTTTTTTTTTGTTTTTCCTATTAGTAAATATTAAGAAATAATGGATCCAATGTGCGTGGGATCTCAGGGACAGGGAGTTTGGAAGAATGTAAAGCTTTCATTGTAGCAGATAAAAAAAGTGTTACGTGTGGCTGCAAACAACAGCTTGAAGAAGAGGGACATAATTAATCCCTTCTCCTTTATGACTGGTCTTTCTTTCTTTGTGTTTTTGTGCCTTTTCTCGGGTTATTGTTTTAGACTTTGATTTTTTGAATTTAGGATTTAGTGTCATGTATCATTTTCTAATCAAAGATCCCAAGATTTTTCTAAATTGGGTTGCATTTAACGTAGGGGTTTCAGAAGTAGAGATGATTTTTTTTGTTATTGAAATACAGAATTGAATGATACCCTTGTGGTTCTAATTCACAAGCATCGATTTATGGACTGGAACACCCAGAGGGAATGTCCTGTATCCCCCCCCCCTATAGGTAAAGGGTACTTGTGTAAGGGTGGGTATGGTTTGAGTTGATTCCATTTAGAGTAATTAAGATCATGAATCAAATCACATGGTTTGGTTCAAACATTTTACAAATCGAATTAAACCATTCAAACCTTGAAATTGAAGTGAATCAAACATATGTTTTGGTGGACTGGATGCCTACTATAAGCACCCAATGTATGTTTTGGTGCCAACCAGCCAGGTGACTATTCAAACAGGAATGGATCAAAATCTTTTGGAAATCTGTGATTGTGATCATTTTTAATTATATTGGTGTTTGAATTCAAAACTTTTAATAAGAAATGCACTTTAGGTCTTTAAATACTTATCAATTGTAAGGAGAGAGGAGCTCTGAGGACAATTTATCACATCTTTGGAAGGCAAATTTACCTCCATCTTGCTTGTTTGTCCTTCTTTGAAGCCTCTTAATTTTGAATACCCAATTCTATTCAATAAAAATTAGTGTTTTCTTGTAGTTTATGTCTTGTACACATCTTCTTTTCCTTTTTATTTTTCCTTTATACTTGCATTCTCATATATATTTAGATCTTTACACTAGCTAGGGCAAAGATGAAGCTCATGTATTGATTTTTCCTTCTGATTTCATCTCTTTAGTAGATATGTCAACACTGAGTCAATTCAAGCTAGCATGATTTGACCGTGTAATTCCATATTTAGGGTTGATTTCTTGCTACAATTTCTAGAATTTTCTCAATCACAAATTTAAGATCAACCCCAAATTGAACAACTTTTTTGCACAAAATTATTTGTTCATTTCATTTCATTTGAAGTACCAAGTGCCAGCAAAAGCCTTGAGACAAGATAAGGTGTAGATTTCATCATCCTTCTTTAATTAGCTTGTAAACAACAAACAAAAGCATCATATAGGATCTTGATGAACGATCATAGGGTTGAATTAT
This sequence comes from Amphibolis antarctica, assembly GCA_024699675.1. Lineage (NCBI taxonomy): Eukaryota > Viridiplantae > Streptophyta > Magnoliopsida > Alismatales > Cymodoceaceae > Amphibolis > Amphibolis antarctica. Next base: position 10,006 of record JAMKPZ010004511.1, read on the forward strand.
CCGAAATTAGGTCATATCCTAAGGATGCTTCCTTTGAGTTTAGAGCTTAATTTGTGTATTTATCGCTTGTTACCTTATTTACTAGCCTGACCTTAGGGATCAAATAGAGGATTACCACTCTAACCAAGTTAATGTCAGGTAAATATGGAAGACCCTTCTACTTGAATCCATAGACCATTAATGGTTGTCTAACAAAGGACAATACTCTTACCATTAAATTACACAGATGGTTCTGATTTAAATAAAAAATCTTTTGATGAATGGACTAGAAAGATGAGTTTTCTGATTACTATATATTAGATTCTCTCTCTCTTTTTTGAGCCAATTTTTCCATACCACTTACTATTACCATGCATGTTACCATATAATTTGAAATAAAAATTAAAAAATATGAGGGTTATTCTCATTAGTCCGAAGGTGATGAATTGCACCAACAATTACTATTTACTGCCACTATTATAAAGAAAAGTAAAAGATGCAAGTCTGGAATTATATGAAATTGCAATTGCTATTACAATTAATTTGTTTCTATATTTCACTGTTCTTACCATGTTTTACAATTGGTAGACAGATTTCAGATTTTAGAAAAATAGTTTGGTCTCTTTCCTTAGTTTTCTAATTAAAAATGTAGAATTGTTATTGTACATTTTTCCAATGAGTATGGACATGCAACTCAAGTGGTAGTTTGTTTCACTGTAGGTGAGAATAGGGTAGGATGATGATGGAAGTAAACAATGTCCCTTTATAGGTGCCAAAATTATGAGTTAAGTGAATTGACTATAGCTAACACCTTCCTCCAAGTTGAATATCCTACATGATTGGAATGTATGTTAATTGTGCTCAAAATGCAAGTAAAACTTGCTAGAGAGTGAGAGAATTGAGAAGTGAAGGTCAAGAGAGCAAGTGTCCAATATGTATTCTACATCAAGACATCATTGGGTCAATGGTATGGTTAGTGGCTAAAATTTTTGACCAATGTTTGTTTGATTCAGTTGATCAGACTAGAATTGATTGACCAATAAGCTACCATTGAATACTTCAATTGTTTGAATCAAGTATTGGTTAACCTAATTGCTATTCATTTTTCAATGAACATAGCAGATTGGTTGACTATTCCTACTAGGTTGGCTAAATAATCTATCTAACCAATTCTTCAATTAACTAACCCATTTTTGGCTCATGCAAATCTAATGGAGAAAATGATAAGACTTATGACTTATGAACTTAAGTGAATTTAGTTAATTGAAGTTGTACAACTAATCGTATAAGATATTTTTATATATAATAGACCTTCATAAGTGAATAATGACAACTAAAACGATGAGGATGATGCAAATGGAGTATTCATGTATCATAATTTTTGGTTAACCATGACTACCAATTGATTGTTTCTTATGATAGACTGTGTTTGTGAATAAAATTATGCATAATGAGTAGAGAATATAAATGTCTGATATTTCAGTTAACCATGTGGTTCTAGTTGATTGCATTTCTTTGGTTCAGAATTAGTAGATGTTAAATGTAGATAATCTAATTGATGACGTGCTTCTATGCTACTGTTGACATCTCATGTTTAGGATGTCCCCTACTTCTCCAAACTGGTCCCTTCACTTTTGCTTGTTTTAATACCACCTTAAACTAGATATTCATTCCAATTAACACACTTATCTCTTGGGTGACCAAGTCATATAAACTCCTTTTCTAGTCCATGTATTATATATATATATATATATATATATATAGATATGATGCAGAAATGTCATGAAGTGATTCATAAAAGAAAAACGCTGAAAACATAAAAATGTGATGAAGCAAGGCATTAAATTTATAAATATGAAGAGGTGGTGCCAAAATTTCATGAAATGATTGAAAATACAAGGATGAATTACAATTTGTAAAGATTAGAAATAGAACGCATGGATAATTTGGGATCTGCGAAAATTTATAAACATAAACACAAATGATGTTGGACATGGGAATTGAATGCAATTATGTGAAACTCTAAAAGAAACGGGAAAAAAAGAAGGAAGGAATTCTAAGGTTGTGAGATTTTTCTTAAGATTCTAAGGTTTCAAATTTGAATCTTCACTTTAAAAAAATAATATTCAAGTCTCTTATAGATTCACAATTATACTAGTTTAACCTTAACACTGTAAAAAAAAAAACTGGAAGGAAACTCTTAAAGCCTCAAAATTGCATATCTTGCCATTATAAGTTTTGAGTATATTGATGTAGAAATATTTCTGTAATGACCGACTAATACGCCGAAAAGGGGAGGAAGCTAACCGATTTCCGCCGCCGACGATTTCCAGAGATTGGTGGATGGGCGTCATCGCCGTTGATTGTTGAAGCAATAGCCTTCCGAATCGGAACCTCCACCGGGCATCTTTTCCGTCCCCCTCTGTCGTTGAGTGAATCGTTACAGGAGAGAGAGCACGCAGAGGAGTTGCAGAGTGAGGACGGATGACCTACCGGAGATCCGGGTGCATGCTGGTAGGTTCTCTGCGATGACGGAAGGGAGGGCGAAGGAAGCTCGGGCTCTCGCAGGGCGATGGCGACGAGCGGACGAATGTTGCGGAGGCTGGTTAGTTGGGGGTGATTTCAAAGACTAATTAAGGATTTAAATTAACTTTAAATTATAGTAACTGTAATTTAATGATTTCAACAATTAATTAATGATTTGCATTAAGTAATTTTAATTAAAAATATTTTGGATTAATAAATTGTGTTCCATTAATTTCTTAATTAATTTTACGAGACTAATTAATTATTTAATTAAGTATTTTATGAATGAATGAATTAATTAATTAGGATTTTTAAGGGACTAGTTAAGGGGTGTGTAAAGGGAGACCTGCACATGCAAAATCATGAAAATATCATCGGAACACCGGGAAGTAATTGCAGGAATCTTGAAAATATATGGGGTGTACGTCAACAATGGTTACTAAAATCTGAAAACATTTTTAAGAAAAGACTGAAGACAACTTAATTTCAAATAAAACATTTATAATGATTGGAGTTTTATTTCATTTTATCCTCGGATTTATGTCTTTCTTTTCATATTCTTCCACATTCTCCATTGCTTTTTTTTCATATTTCCCTGCATGTTTTATTTGTTAGTCTAAAGGCTTTTAGTGCTTTACTCACTTAGTCACATACATATATATATCATAATTTAGATTATATTCACTTAGAACATCATTCTCATCATAATTATTTGAAGAGAAATTATCCACTAAGAAAGAATTTGTATCTTTAAAAAATGATGAAAAATTATCGATAAAGTGATTAATCCATCCTCAAGCTTAATGCAAATGATTTTTCCCTACCTCTAAATACCACTCTTCCATAAAGTGAGCCTATCTTGGTGCGATTACGGATCACATAATCACTTGATGGAGATTAAGGCACTCAGGTTTTTCCCCTCATAATCACATGGAGAGTAGAATAGGGCATATATTGTTCACTCTCATTTATCCTTTTGGCGTCGGTGACGAAATAATTCTCCTCAATCCTTCTTCCTTATGGTAAATAACGAAGACTGTCGTTTCATTTAGCTTCTTTTTTTCTTTATTTTGACTTTTGGGAAGAAAAATTAAAGGTTAACATAGGACACTTGGCTCAAGATGTTTAAGTCAAGTCACTTGCCCTTATTAAGACATATTGAGATTTAGTTAAGCCACTTCACAAGCAGAATGCATCATATTAAAGTCGTAGGCGATTTATGAGGGATGTATGTTGACGATGGCAATGCATCTTACTCTAGTTATCATTCTTTGTCATGCAACCATATTTCTAGCTCTATGCTTTTTCGAAGTTGATTCATTTTTTGGTCTCTTGTTCAAAACCTAGAAATGTTTAATCTCACAATTAATGATGGTGGTATTTGCCTTTTCACCTTGTGTCATTGTTGATTTTGACAAATCTTTTCGTTCTCATCTCTTGGACTTTAATTGTGGGATTGGATTGATTTGCAACTTTCTCATGATTCTTCATAAGCTTTCTTTCTCACAAATTTTCAATAAAGGATTGCTATTAATGAAATCTCACCATGGAGTTTCATGGTCTTTCAAGAAAATTAGTACAATGTTCATTGTTGATGTATTGGCCTTGATTTCTAAAACAACTGATGTAAGACAACAAGGCGAGCTGTCGTGGGAGAAATAGCTAAAGAGACCAGTGAGAGCACAAACCCTAGAAAAATGCCCTTGAAATCTATTCACCAGGTCGAGCATCACCTACAACAAAACTATAAATATTTACACTTAGCAAATCCGGGTAACCAGAGAGATCCGAGTCTGTTAAATATATACAACAAAAATAAAGAAACACACCGTAACAATTTCAAGTTGGAGACACAACGGCTACATGAACTTCTATCTCAAAAATGAATGTCATCAATGTAATCGTAGGAAGAGGCATACTGAGAACAATGTAACCAATATGGATTTCACATCAATTGTTTTATTTACCTCAAAATATAACCATGATTGATGATCACTTCAACGTGACGCCGTCGATGCTATTGGACATATTGATTAGACAATACAATCACTAACTCTTCCAAAAGATATATGTACTTATGTTCCAAGTAGTATTCTATTAAAAAAATAATTATTCAATAACTTAGAGTATTGTAATTGTTAGAATAGTCCTACATCCATAAATGTAAGAAATAAACTTAATATAAAAAATACTTTCACTCATTTTTATAATTGATTTTAAGATGAAATTTTAACAGTATTATACAGTAAAAGATGATAACCACAAAAAAGTGCTTATTTGTAATAACAACTTAAAGTTCTAGAAAGAAACCAAAGATTTGCCAAAGTGGTATGATATACTGTTGCTATCTCAAGAACTAGCAAGTCCTTAATTAGTAAATCCTCGTTAAATACTTGCAACTTGAAGAAGAAGTACTTATGCATTGTTAGGAAATAATTAATGAGTATTTTACAATCACTATTAGAAAATAGGAAAAAGATAATAAACCTACAGATGATGTATTTTAAATACATAGGTGATCGATTGAAAAATCTGTCAACTATACAGGAAAAAGGTGACAGATTAAAGTTTAAATCTGTCACATTTTTCTTGTTTTCCTGTAGTGCTAATCTATTATCTTTTACCAAAAAATCATCACATTTTATCCTTAAAATTCTGTCACCTATTATATATAATTGGTAATGATACAGTATATACCGTCATCAATTGTATAGGTGATGGATTCCAAAAAATCTATCACATTTTCATATATATTAGGTGATGGATTTATCTTAACAAAATTACATAATTAAGGTACATAATGGTAGAGATCATGAAATCCTAACAAAGTTTTCTTCTTCCTCACCACGCTTTTTTGAAAGGACATATATATCATGACCTTATATACAAAAATATATAGCTTTGTCTGGTAGTGATTACACTACAAGATGTTTTACAGTAAATGATATATAGATTTAATATGAAAGAAATTGTAGTGGACTCGAATACGCGTGCAGTGAATTCAAAGCATGTTCACATTGGAAATGTTCTTCTATACCTTCTCTTGTAGTCTTCTCGAGAGGAATCTCCTTTTTTAGAGATATACAAGGATGAACAGCCAAGAGGAATAGAACACGCCATACATACATATATATATATATGTGAACTTGGGGTGTGCACAATTAGTTTATATTTATGTTAAATCCCTGATACTGCCATTTTGGGGTTCAGCACTAGTGTGAATTAAAGATGAAATAAGTTCAAACGGTAGATGTCATAATGCTTAATTAATTACTAGGTCAACGCTTTGAACAGTCGCAATTAATGCCTAATCATGCCTTATACATATTAACTCACTTGATTGAGATTAGCTAGGCAATAAATCATCATATATACCTCCGATCCCCTCCTAATTAATGCATATATATAAGTGAAGATATATATATATACATATATATCCACGCAAACAAAATCAAAGATATCCTCAGCATGCATGCAGGACTACTCCCAACCACAACACTACTGCTCGCTTAATTGCCCAAATTTGATTAATAATTCCTTCTGATCAAGTCTCATGCTTCCAAGTCAAAACCTCCCTTATCCAAAGGAATCAGAGGTTGTGTATAGACCACTTGGCGTGGCCTGTTCTTTCCTAACCACGGTCCAACACTAAACAATTGTTGGACTTGTAAGGACCTCAATCAAGAAGGTTGTTTAGGTGTCGCTAGCTGCTCCATATGCCTCGAACCGAATCTCATGAGTGAGTGCTGAAGTAGGTCATACATCGACGCTTTTGGGACCGAGCTACCTAGGACACAAAAAGAACGCATGCAACCCTAATTATGTTGGGTTAACTTTATATATATGGCTCTAAAATTTGCTACTAAAGTTACGAAGAAGAAGAAGGAAGAAGAAGAAGAAGAAGAAGAAGATCGAAGAGCTGCAGATGATTGCTGCATGCTCAATTAATCAAGTGTACGATCATGTCGGACCGTGTTCTAGTACTAGAATTACAGGGAGGAATAAGGATAAGGCCGGAGGCAGCTGGCAAATTAAATTAAGTACCATGATTAATTGGCACCAACCCCCAACCATGATCACTTTGTTGATTCCACAATGCGACGACACTAATTAATCTATATGCACAGTGGTAGGGCAGGTTGTAATATATATATGTAGCTAGGGACCTTAATTAATTATATGAACATTGGGTAGATCAGTTGCTTTGTTGACGCGCGCGCATTATGTATGGTTTGGTAAACATGGGTGCGTGCAGGCTTAATTAATTACATGTGTTCGTAGGAATAATCGATCGTTGATGATTAAATTTCTACAGCAGGAGTTCAAACTAGAAGCCATGTCAAAGCTAATTAATTAATTAATTAACAAACGTCAACCACCCTCGTCTATAGTGCACAACAACGCTAGGGCAGGGTTGATTGAGGAATATATATATATAATTAAGAAGGCAAACTTTCAAGCACGTACAGCTTCCAGTCCAACCCTAAACATTTAAAACCCTACGGCAGGTAGATATCTGTGGAAG
>JAMKPZ010004512.1:0-15343 GCA_024699675.1 Amphibolis antarctica
TAAAAATAATTAAATGTGGATTTTTTTTAAACTTAAATATTAGGGTGAATTTTTTTTTAAATAATTCGATTTTACTTAAAAAATATTTTAATTAAATATTTAAAAACACTCCCTTTTCAAATGACATATGGAAAATAATCGATCGAAAAGGTAGTGTTTTTAAATATTTAATCAAAATATTTTTTAAGTAAAATTGAATTATCTAAAAAAATGAATCGTTGTTTTTTTTGTTAAAATAAATGGACTGCTTTTACGCTGGTGATTTCGGCAGGAGGATTTTTTTCTACGCAGGGGATTTTTTTACGAACACTCTCTCTCTTCATCAAACAACCGTTAATTTTTCATCCAACGGGTACCTACAGAACTTACTTCTGTAGGCACCTATAGAACCATTAAACCCTATATATATATTCAGGGAATCGTAAAAGAGACGGTTGGAAACTTCATTTGTTTTCGATTTTTTTCTAGAATTAAAATAGATTTTTAATATATAAATTTTTATTATATAAATTATTATATAATTTTAATTTTATTGTAAAATTAATTTTATATTCAATTTTATTTAACTTTTGAAATTGAAAAAATTTATTCTCAAATATCCTAAGGTTTTATTTGAAAAGAGCTTTAGTTAATTTTGAGAGTTAAATAAAGTTAAAATTAGAGTTAGTAAAATAAATAGAGTTAGAATTGTACAGTAACAAGGTAGTAAAAATTTATATGTTAAAATTTATATAATAATAGTGACATTAAAAGTTTACGTAAAGTTAATTTAAAACAAACGAGGCTTAAATCTCAATCGCGTATCACAATACCAACAGTGATAAATATAATTTTTAAAATTATTATTTTAAGATAATTCTAATATATTTATAGAATTTCAAATATGAGATTATAAATTTAATAAGAAATATCTTAAGAGGATATTATTTTAATGATGATAATGATAAATATGTTGGTATCAAATATATTGTATTTTTAATTTATATATCTTATTGTAATTTATGTTCTGCAAATAAATTGGTGTCCTTATTGAAATTAACAAATAACAAGTTCATCTGTTTTAATAAAAGTCTCTTGATCAATTAGATATCAATTCAGTGATATAGTATGTACATAAAGGTATCAATTAGGTTATGTCCAACAAAGTTAACAAGATCCAATCAAACTATGTCATTGACTCATCCTGTATGATTTAGTGGATTGTGCTTAGACTACAAGTAAGTAAGTATGACACGATAAAAAAATAATTTTGTAATTTTTTAAAACTTTATATTTCTTTTAATATACTTTTGTCAAGTTTTATACATTATATATAGTTTAGGTGAAATATATAATCACTGTATATACTTTAGTTGTATACATTATACAAGTAGGTCGGTATGACACGAAATATATTATATATTTTTATTTATTTTAGGTGAAATATATTTGAGAATTCTTTCCAAGTTAGTGACAATTTTGGGGTATTTGACTTAATATAATAGTTTTAATAAGGTGATTGAGTGCTTATTGGAGCTCATTCACTCCATCATATATGAATCCACATGCTAAGGCTCTTAATTCTAATTAGTTATGCTTTTATCTAGTTAATTAACTATGGGTGTCAAAGGGTTAGGGATTTTGGATGATTCGAAAGGTCTCTTTGTTCACACCATTATCATCTCTTTCATTTGTCGCTTGTATCATCATCATCCCTCTTGTCTATTATTCACATTATCATTGTTCCTTGCACTGTTGCTTATGCTGTCGTCATCTTTTTGCTCACATGTATGTATGCTATATATATATATATATATATAGTCATTGAAGTCGTTTCTGTAAGTAGCTATTAAATGGACAACAGATAGTGGAAATCTAATATCAATCAGTAAGGGAAAAAGTAGAGAGAGAGTAAAAAAAATTCCCCCACCTATTTAACCCACGTGAAAGCAACCTTTTTGTTTTTAAAAAAGAAAATTTCACCGTGAAAGATTGACAGGTATCTACAAAAGCGGGTTTTGTATTTCCAGGGTCTTTGACTTAATATAATAGTTTTGATAGGATGATTGAGTGGTCAATGGAAATCTACCTTCCAATTAGATGAATCAACACAATTTTAGGACAATAATTCCTACTGCTTATGCTTTGATGTAATTAATTAATTGTTTGTAATCTAATTAACCTCTCAAACTTGAGATTTTGTGTTTGTAGGTTTACTAGATAATTATCTGCATCAAACTAATTAAATAAGTGGCAAACATGATCAAGAAGAAGGATAAGAAGTGTTAAAAATAGTCTTACATTGAAATCAATAAGTAAAAAATTGAGATTTTTATATTACTTGTAAGGTTTTTTCTATTAATCAATTGATTTTAGTAAGATAAAACTTATGTAGTATTAATTAAAGTCAATTCATGCTCACTTAAGATGTTTGTAAAGTACTCTAATAAGAGGTTCATAAATGTAATGACATGTTGGAAAAAATAGTTTTACATTGAAATGAATGAATGAAATTAAATTTTTATATCATTTGTGAGTTTTTTTCCCATTATGTAATCAGAATAAAAAATACGTGGCAGGAGGTGTACACAACTCAACATTGGATGTGTTTGAGTGGGCTGAGTTGAATTTTACGAATTTTTAGAAATTATATAATTAACGATGAAAAAAATGATGATAGTGTTTTTTTAAAATTACGATGAATAATGAATAAAATATGTAAAATAATAATGAATAGTATTTATTATAATAAGATGATAATAGTTTTTTTTTCAAGAATTGTGATGAATAATGAATAAAGTAGGTAATAGAATAATAAATAATATTTATTATATTAATGTAATGATAATAATTTTTTGAGAATTGCAATGATAGTATTTTTTAAGAGTTGTCGTATCTAATGAATAGTAAAAAATGTAAAAGTTGTTTAAGGTGTTTGCTTGTGGAGGTAGAATTAAGTTACGTGAGATTCATGTTTTTTTGAAATTATAAGATTTATGATGTAAATATTTTTATATAATTTTTAATGTAAAATATTAAAGTTGTTTTGTAAATGTTACTATAAATTACTATAACGTATAGTAAAAAATTGAAATTTATAGTAGAAAAACTTTACAACAAATATACCTTTAATAAATGATACTGTAAAAAATATATAAAATAATAATAATTATATAATGATAAACGTTTACACAAACATAAACATTGAGAATGGTAAATGACGTCTACATTAACATTAACAATACATATATAAAGAAGGAAAAGAAGAAGCAGAAGGAGGAGGAGGAGGAGGTGGTGGCGGAAGCAGGTCTACATGCTAGCATGGGATCTTGTTGGTGAACCACTTGATGACTTTGAAGGGAAGCTTGATGAGGGAGACGGCGAAGTTGGCGAGGGCGGCGAAGCAGACGCAGCAGGGGCAGAGGCAACTCAGCAGCGTCCTGCCATGGCAAAACATCGATTAAACGTACCCCAGCTTGGTTTTTCAGAAGAACCCAATTCAAAAGGACGTCACCGCCGCACCACCATGGTCGACGATGTCGACGAGGTTGGGGAGGGGGAGGCTTACCCGATGACCCACACGACGGCTCCGACGAGGGAGAGCAGCAAGGCGAGGATGGCGAATGGGAGCCCTATCAGGAAACCCAACGGCCTGCAGCCACTCATGGCGTCCTCCTGTCCTCTCTCTCTCTCTCTCTATTGGTCTTGAAGGAAGGAGAGAAAGCGGCGTCTGGTCATATATCGTCTTCAACCTCGTCGGTCTAAACCGACGGCGGCGGCGTACCTAAAACCACAAGCTACGCGCCAATGGAAGAAGCCGGTTGACTCGTCGTTTGTCGACGCGTGAGATCGATCCATAGTTTTTTGTTTTTTTTATTAAAATCAATTCATTTAAGAAGGGATTATTAGTGTACGTTAAAAATCTTTAAAAAAAAAAAAAAAAAGTTTTTAGATTTTTTGATATTTGTATATCTTAAAAATTTTGAATTTTTTTTTAATTTTTTCATCATTATAAATATAATTTTTTTTCGTTATTTCTCGCTTATTAGATTAAAAAATTCTTATAATTAATAAAATTTCATCACAATATAATTTTTTCATTTCGTACAACTTACCTAACCTTTTCTAACCATTGTTACTCGTAGTTACAAGAAAAATGTAAAATTATATTTGAAATCATAAAATATAAAAAATTTATAAATTTTTTAAAATTTCCACCTCATATACAAACAATTTTAAATTTTTTTATATTTCTCAATTTTTCTTTTTCTAAATTTATGTTTCTCAGATTTGTAACATAAATAAATGAACCTTAAGTAGTGTTTGTTTAAGTAATAAAATTAAATAAGTATATTTTATATTTTTTTTAAAATTATATAATTTATAATATAAATTTTTGTATATTTTTATTATGACTTTTGATAAATGTTACTGTACGTAAAATTTTGATGTACAGTAACAACGTTGTCCAGAAGGCAAAATCCTTAGAAAAATTTAAAACTCTATTTAGAATTTAAAATTTAAAATTTAAAATTTCTATACATCAAACTTTAATTATTACTAAGCGTAGAATTGAAACTACCACTTTAATATTAAAAGAATTAATTAATTTTGAATTAAACTTTTCGCTGACGCAAACAAATCGACGGTGGGACCACTAAAGTGGTGAAGTGATTATGGGCTGGGTTTTGTTTGGTGGAATTTTAATTTTAATATTTTGTAAATTTTTAATAATATTATTATTATATAATTTTTTTATTATTTTAATTAATATATAATTTTTATTTTAATTATTTTTTAATTTTAACTTTAATTTTATCTAATTTCAAGTACTACTTAGAAACTCTTTCAGAAAATCTAAGGTTACATTTGGAATGAGATTTTTTAATTTCGTAAGTAAGAAAAAGTAGCTCCTGTTGGTAAATTCCTCTTTGATTTTCATGTCAGTGACATTTTTTTTGGGACAAGGCCTTTTTCTTCGTTTCGTAGATAATGTATGTAAAAAATAATTCTACAATATTGTATGCACGTGTTTATGCAAAAAAAAGAATTTCATGTATATAAAAATAATTTCATAATGTATGCACGTATTTATGTAAAAAATAATTCTATGGTTGTGTATGTATTGTATTTCACAAACTTTAAAGATGGATAAATATATTTTTAATATTTGTATTTATTATAATGTTTAAATAAAGTGTGTATAATAGTTGAATTATATTTTTTAATATTTATGTGATTAATGTCATGAAAAAAATATACAAAAATTGTATTAAAAAATTCTTATGTCACAATGATGCGTTTGTTTAAATTCTTACGTCATAATGATGTGTTTGTTTAAATTTTAAAATATAACTCTTAGCTCCTAAAGTAGTATCGCAGTAGTGTCTTTTAAGAGTAGTACTTAAAAAAAAAAGTAAGTTACGTTTGTTTGTTAAATTAATATATTTTAGAAATTGTTTAAAAGTTCTGATTTTACTCTTACAAGTTCATTTTTTTGATAAATGTTACTAACAATATTTTAAGAATCTATTTTATTAAATTTTTTTAATAAAATAAATAAAAGTATTTATAAAGTTTCAATTTTATAATGTTAAAAATATTTTAGTGTAAATGAATTATGTCAACAAATATAGATTAATCTCATAAGGATTTTCAAAAGTTATAATGAAATAATTTTAATTTCAAAAATTATAATATACTAAACCAAATTACACTATTCTTGAAAAAATACTCATAATTCAATTATAAAAAAAATTTAATAACTAAAATTTTCATAAATAAATTTTTAGATGGTGAAAAAATCAACGTTCACTTACAAAAATAACTAAACAAAAAAGAAAAACCAAAATCCGAAAAATTCTGAAAAATAAAATGAAATATGAAAAACTAAAAAATCAAAAATTCTAAAAAAAATAGAAAACCAAAATCCCAAAAAGCACCTACAAAATCAGCATGCATTAAGGGTAATTATGTCCTTTGGACTTCAAGAAATGACTACTGTTTTGTGGAGCTATGGACGAGCAGCTCCACCGTCAAGTGTGAAATTAACTATGTTGGAACTAGTGTTATAGGATCCTTGAGCTATCACATTAATAAAAAAGATGTGTTTGTTTGTATAACTTTAGGAAAAACTTCAATTTACTTTAGAAACTAAGAGTAAGTGTAAATAAATGCACCATATGAAAGTAATTTTTGATTACAACTCCATGGTAGATATGCCAATTGGGTTGTGTCGGGCCGACCAGACACGGCCTAGCACGACCCAGCACAATTTCACTGTGCTAGTCAACGACACAGTATGAATAAAAATTTGTACCGTGGGTCATGCCTGGGCTGACCCTCAGCTAATTTGTGTTGGCCTAGCACAGCATGAATGCCACCACGAACTTGACATGGCATGGCCTAGCACATGTGCATGACCTAGGGCGAGGGGGTGAGGAGGGGGCAGAGTAGGGGCAGTCCGATGGCGGCGACAGGCAATGGTGATAGTGGTAGGCAGCGATAATTTGGTGTAGCTGCGTTGACACATCAGGTCGTCAGGTGGCCGGTAGGCTAGGGTTTGGCCGGGAAGAAGAGGGGAAGAAGAGGAGAAGAAGAGGGAAGAAAAGAAGAAGAAGAGGAGAAGAAGAGGGGAAGAACCAAAGAAGAGAAGAAGAAGAAGAAGAAGAGGGGAAGAACCAAAGAAGAGAAGAAGAAGAAGAAGAAGAAGAAGAAGAAGAAGAAGAAGAAGAAGAAGAACGACTCGACGGTCAGCCTTCGGGCTTCAGTTGCTATGTTGAACGGTTGGGAGGCAAGCAATGATTGGCGATAGGTGGCAACAGGTGGGTGGGTGGCACAACGGTCGACGGGCAATGGGCAAGGGGCGGTAATGGTCAATAGACGACAACAATGGGCGAGAGGTAAGGGCACAATAGGTGGCGGCCACACAATAGGCAGGCAGTGTGGTTGGAACTCAATTTACAAATCTCAAATAATGGCCTACTACCAAGGTCAAAGTTCTGGAGGTTATAAATATCCTCAACAAAACTTTCCTAAAGTTGAAGTGACACCGTCAATGGAGACTACTGGAGCTTCAATTTTAATTGTGCTGCTAAGGAAGTCTCGGAAGAGAACTTCCATCTGGTTAAAGTATACAATAATGATGAAAATCATGGCAAACGACACTTCAGATGAAACGAGCCTTTTGCAACCTCTATAACGTTAACTTCTCTTGTAAAATGTCTAACAGTACAAGTCATTTAACTAGACATATTAGTACATGTGAAAATAGGAATTAAGATAAAACTATTCAAACCCAACTTTCTTTTACTCCTGAGGGTAATGTTAGCTCATGGACTTATGATTTTCAAAGGGATAGGGATTTGCATGCTAAATTTATTTGTTTAGAAGATTTACCAATAAGTTTTGGAGGTAATAAATGTTTTGATGAATATATTAGTAAAACATATTATCTATGATATAAACATATATCTAGAAATACTATTAGGTTAGATATTATGAATTCATTTAATATACTTAGATTAGAACTTATTAATGTTATGAGTACAATAATGATATGTATAGTATGCACTTCAAATATTTAGTCTGGTAAAACTAAAGATGGGTACATAGCTATAACTGCACATTATATTAATCAAAATTGGATTTTACAAAAAAGATTAATAGGATTTAGAAAAATTCAATATTTACATATTGCTGAAACAATTTTTGCAAACATTATGAAATTTTTTGATTTATATAGAATTAGAAATAAAATATGTAGTATAACTTTTGATAATGTAATTAATAATACTGCAATAGTACCAATGTTTAAAAGTAGATTAAGTTTATCAAATAGTTTTAAATTATTTCATCAAAGATGTATGTGTTACATAATTAATATTATTGTACAAATAAGTATAAAAGAAATTAAAATTTATATGGAAAATGTTAGAGATGTTGTAAGTTTTATAATTAATTTAGGAAAGTGGCAACAACAATTTGATGAAACATATGATTCTTTTGAAATGTCGCATAAAAAATTTTCTTTAGATGTTTAACAAAGTTAGAATTCATTATATTTAATGTTAGAAAATATATTACCATATGAAATTTTAATAATGTCTATATATAATTGTCATCATTCTGATAATTATCAAAAATAATTAACTAATGATGATTTTAAAATTATAAAATGTTTTGTTGAATTTTTAAAACCTTTTTATGATGTAACTCTTAGATTATCAGGAATTTATTATTCTACATATGTCTATACGTTGTATTATTTATATGATATTTCATGAGTTTTTAATAAATACGAGGATTATTCATTTTCCCAACTAATAGTAAATAGGATGAAACAAAAAATTTTGAAATATTGGAATGACATCCCACAATTATATATTTTAAGTGCATGCTTAGTGTAAAATAAGATATGCTAGTAAATTAATTAGGAGAATACAAATGAGTTTAGGTGTAGATTTAAGATTAAATATTAATACAATAGAAGAATAATTAAATAAAATGTTTGATTTATATGTACAAAGATATAAATTAAGAATAGAACATTCTCCTTCAATAATGTCTATAACACTAGAATCAAATGTTGGATCATCTTCAGATTCTTGGGCAATTTTACAAGATCCAAGATTTGATGAAGATATTCTAACATCATCATCATTATACAATTATAATCCTATAGCATTTAGACAAGAATTAATTACTTTTAATTCAACAAATCACCGGTCATTATTATTTACTCAACATTCTAACTTAAATACATTTGATGTTTTAGATTGGTGGAGGTAACAATCAATGATTTTTCCAATTTTATCAATAATGGTAAATGATTTATTAACAATTTCAGTGTCTTCAGTAGCTTGTGAATATATTTTTAACATGAGTGGTAATGAACTTGATGACCGAAGATGCAAGTTTAAAAAACATATAATAGAAGCTTTAATGTGTGTAAAAGACTAGAGCTTACTCGACTTCGTGAACAAGATCAAGTTGAAGAATTCACTGAGCAACTCTTATAATTAAAATATTGTAATTTTTCAATTTTTAATTTATTTTCAAAAATGTAATTTATTTTTGTTGTAAATTTTTTTTAAATGTAATTGTAAATTTGTAATAATGTAAATATAAATTATGTAATTCATTAATAAATAAAAAATTTAATTTAATTATATGCATTGTTGTCTTATTTATTAAGTTATCTTTTGTACATTGTCATATTGATTATTGAATTAAATTTAAATACTTAAATGTTGTATAATTAATACTTAAATGTTGAATGTTGTTATTTGTTAATTAAATAAATATTTTTTTAAAATTTAATTATTTAAATATTAAATAAATATAAATTAATTAAAAAAGCGTGTGAGTTAACATTATACCGTTGATCGATAAAAATGATATTTTTCATGCTAACAGACCATACGCCCGTTATCTTTATAAGTTATTCAAATAAAACACAAATAATATTGTACTGATACAAAATTGATACCGAACCGACACAATTAACATCTATACTCCGTGGAGGCGGCGTGCAGGAACCAAAAATCCAATGTTTCACACGCAAAGAGAGAACAAGTCAGCTGTCAACGGTCAACGGTCAACGAAAAAAAACGACTTGTCTCATTAAATGTGCGTCGTTCTTATCTTATTTATCTTCTTCAAGAGGTTGCCATGAAAATGAAACTCATTTTATTAAATAATTTTAATTTATTTCTAGAATTTTAAAAATAGACACTAATATACGTACAAAAAGTGCTTTGAAAATATTTTAAAAATGTTTCCTTCATACTATATCTGTTAACAAAATTATACAACAATACATAATTTTTTTTTAAAATAAAGTCATTTTATATAAGTCATGCATGTATAATATTTCATACTGTGACTTTACCTTATTCACATATTTTCACCTACAATAACAAAAGTAGAATAATAAAATATAACGCCTCATTTGACTCGACTTTAGTTTTAACTATGTACAAACTTTTAATGTATATACTTCGATTCTGCTTGTTTATTATATACTTCTATTTTTTACTATGCATTTTTACTTTTTACTATATAGTATAGATGTTTACAGTAAAATTTATCAAATATTTTTAATATTTTATAACAAAACATTGTACCAAAAGCATATATTGTAAATCATGTAATTTTTTTTTTTTAAAATGAAACTTACCTTACCTAATTTTACTTCTTAAACAAATACTATCGTCCACTATCTTAATTACTATGTAGCTTCAACTCAAGCCGTTTATAAAACTAACTTTAGTTTCAATTCTATTCAACTTTTGAAATTAACTGAAACTCAGTTTCAATTCTATTCAACTTTTGAAATTAACTGAAACTCTCTCCAAACGAGGCCTAAATAACTTCATCGTTTCATTATAATTAAAATGATGTCAAAATTTCACAAAAGCATTCAACAATTGGAATATCATCTTCATGTAATTATTCTCCAACTTGATCTTGTGACATTTATAGCCCAACAATAAATATAAAGTTTATAATCACTTAATATCAAATATAAAGAATTACAAACATGATTAAATTCTTCTTATCTTCTTTTTGAATCACTAACAATAAATGCACGAATTATTTTGTTTACATGATCTATATCATTTCATGCATTATGTTTTTTAAAGATTAGTTGGATTAAATATTACACAAGGCTGATGTGAATCTATATGAGCCGCAAGCAAAATAACACTTACAGCAAAAAGAGCACAACTTCAAAAATCCAAAAAGAAGTAATTGATGTTTGTGCCACTGAAATTGAATACAGTTGAATTAAGGGAAATTTAATTCTACTTAATTCCAAGTTTGTATCAAAAAGAGGGTTAAGAACTTAATTCTCAAACCCCATAAGTATAAAAGGAAGGTTGAGAATTGAATTCTCATCTCCTTGTGAATTTTTACCCAAGTTAAGTATAAATGCAATAACAATAAGAATTTTTCCCTGGTAAATTTTACCTTACTAAAACTCATTAGCTAATAAGGAAGAACTCACAAGTATTATAAGAGTTTACTATTTGTCTCAACATTTTATCGCACTTATGAGCCTATCATTAAGGATACCCTACAAACATCTTACGTATAACATGTGTGAGTTGACTTTAACAATATAATGAAATTCACCTCACTATAACCAATCGGCCAGTGGAAAAGATTCGTAAGTAATATAAGAGCTTCAATTTTACTCATCAATTTTGATATGAGATTAGTTTTTGCAACACATCTCAGTATTTTTTGAGCCCTTTATTGGAGTCATCTTGTATGTTGTCATTAATACTTTCAATAGGAATATTGTGAGATTCCCTTGGAGATGGATGAATGACATGCATGCTACCCAAACAAAAAGGGCTATCATTGACATTAAGATTTTCTTTGGAAGAAACAAAATCATCATGCTCGAAAGAGAAATCCCTCTTAAAGAAAATAACATCTCTACTAATTTGAAATTTCTTAATATCAAAATTGTAGAGCTTGTAACCTTTCTAGTTCATAAGATATCCTAAAAAGACACTTTTACTAGCTCTAGCTAGAATCAAATTTGTGTTAAATTTTCAAATTCATAACTAAACAAAGACAACCAAAAACCTTGGTACTTTTGTAATCAAATTCCTCATTTAGAATGATAACATGAGGGGTTTGGTTTTGAAGAGTTACGACCATAATGGAGTTGAGAGACATGTTGGTATATTTTGGGAGGAGAGTGCAAATAAAAATTTTAAAATTTCTAATCTAGAAACATAGGTTTTTGTTTAACTAGGAAAAGAATATTAGTTGATGTGTTTATCATATAAAACAAGGCATAATTTCAATCATTAATTGGATTATGATCTTTGATAAATAAATAAATTCTAATAAATTATATACATAATCAATATTATTAATTACTTTAAGTCATGTTTGGTTAGTTGTATGATATGATTCAAGGATATGATTTCTTATATATTCTTAATTGAATTTGATAATTAAAATGTTTGACAAATGGATAGAAACTAATATAATTAGGTCAATAGTAACAAGTTTGCCAAATTCATTTATGTTGGAAGGTCAAATATTTTATCTATACTTCTTTGAATCTAATAAGTAATTAGTTGGATAGATTGGATTTAATTATGAGAAGTTGGATTGATTTTTGTTTTTAGTAATGGGCCAAAGTTATGGACTTGGGCCCATCTTTTGACTTTGTCTACAACTTGGGCTTTTGTCTTTGGTGTCTGTTGGGCTCAAAATCTTTTCCTAGTTTAAAACATGTTGATCTACAAGATAAGGTTTTGATGAAAAGAAATTTTAATTAATAGAGATGTTAATTGAGTTGTGATAATACTGGCACAACTTAATTGGCATTGTGTTTGGTTGAATTTGTGTTGGGTTGTGTTGTGATGAAGGGGGGAGAGGTAACTTAGGCATAACTCATAACCCAAACCATGTCTGTACTAGGTAACAGTATGATTTCATTGTGCCAGGTCACATCAGATTATACTTTTTAGTATACCAATCTCTACAATTGATGTACCATTTTTGTAAACAATATACTGATTAATTTTAACACAGACTCTTAACTTTTACAGGTTTAGTATACTAATTCTAATTCAAGAATTCGTTGTGTTGAAATTAATACAGACAAGATTCATGCTTCTAAATGGTATATTGCTTTTTTCTAAAAAGAAAAAACAAAATTGTGTCGTGTTAATCAACAATACAGTTGAATTTATTCCAGTCAACTTGTTCAATTTTAAAAGATCTAACCAATGGTTTAGCTTCTGCCAAAATTCTAATCTTGACGAACTCAAAGATCATCATCATCATAAGAAAAAATTGGGTAGGAAAAGATGTGGTTGGCAAGCAAAGCATATATGCATATTTCAATTTGCCCCTTGAGCTCTAGGAAAGGCCAAGTCTGGTTTTTCCGCACATAGAAGAAGAAGAAGAAAGTGATCTAGCTCTTCAAATGTAAATCCAAGTACCAAAATCTCTTTCAACCCAATAATTATATAAGCATGATTTCATATTTTTCATTAATATTTAACTTTTGAGAGTAATGTATGTATATATATATTCCCACCATTGATCCAAAAGAAACCATTAATTACTCCACAATATACATCCACTGGCCACTCAAGTTGCAACCAATTGGCTCCATCCACCCTTATGAAATGGAAAATTAAGCAAAGGTCAACATCGGAAGGATTCATCGAGATTGTATTCTATGGTCAACGGATCGGCCGAATCCACCACCATATGGATCTTGACAAAGTGTTTTTAAGTAATGGTTAAAGATGAATTTGAAGTTCCATTGACATCATAAATTTGAATTTTTTTTGTTGCATTCAATACTCCAACTTTGATAGACGTAAGAAAGGATTTGGATGTGTATTAATTGATTTTAAGTCAAAATTTCATGTGCATTCACCTATCAAGAGGTACTTGTAGGTAAGAGATAAAGCTTTTGAGTGTGTGGGAGTGTAGAATAGGTTTATATTGATAAATGTATATAGCAAAGAATTTGAACTTATATAGCGATACATTTCTCTACTTAGAATAGATTCGAAAGACAATTTCTTGAAATAGCGAAGATCAAAAGAAGTCCAAAAATAGTCTCAAATAGTCAAATGACTTTTTAGATGTGTATTGTTTACACATGTCATGAACATCAAAGCCTTGGTGAAATAGCGAAGATCAAAAGAGCATTCGTGGTCGGATCGAGCTAAATTTTAAAGGTGAGGTCGTAACTTGATATTCTTCAGATTAGATGGTTGAGTCGAGGATTAAAGTGGTGGAGAGTCGGATTTGAAGAAGGTTTTAGAAAAATTTCATTTGTGTAGTTCTGTAGCATGTACTCATGGTAGAATATCAGTTTGAGGGGTGAAACAAAGTTCATTTTGGTTGAAAGTTTTTCAATGATTCAGGGATTTATGGAGCTTCATTTTTGTCAAGTTTCGTGATTTTAGAAATTACATAGTGATAACAAAAATTCTTGAAACATGAACAATCAAATTGGGTAATTTGTGTTCTTATTTGTTTTTGGTGTTGATTGTATCATTGAGATCTGTGACAGTGGTGTGTGATGCCTTTAATCGTCAAAGAAAATCATTTATACCTATTTAATTATTATAAAAGATTTAAACAGAAAAATTTTCAACGTAAAAGTTTAATATTATTTTACTTGTAATTTATTTAATTCTTTCGTTCGATTTCACTGTCCAGAAGTTACTAACCTCATCTTACCCAACACTTGTCTTCAGATCTAACAGCGTCTCTCGTTTCAACATGTTTAGTAAAATCAAAAATAAAAATAAAAATAAAAATAAAGTATTGAATATTAAAGAATATTAAATAAAAATAGAATATTTAAAACGTAAAATAATAAATAATATTGAAAAAATTAAATATTTATAAATTTTTTAAATTTTCTATAACGTATACAAATGTATTTAATTTTTTTTAAAAAAATTTAATTTCTTTTACATTTTTCTTTCTCGCATTTTTTAATCTTCGACGTACATTTTTTTCAAAAATATTCTTATGTGGACGTTAACAGACATCCACAACATGATGCTGGCAACGTAACAGTAGATTCATTTTTTTAATTTTTTTCTCACATTGCAAAGAAATGTTTGTATTAAAAGAAATTTTTAAAAAAGGTAACATTTGAAATTTAACTTTTCTAATTTTTATATAACTGATTAAATATAAAAGAAATAAACTTTTTTTTTTCTCACCTGAACGATTACCAGAAAATAGACTTTTTGTAATAGCTGTAATCGTTACCAAAGGTTAAAAAAATTGTTATAAAAATATTTTTGTAATAACTGATGTGACAACTATCAGTCATAATAGACAAAAATCCTTGTAAAAATTCATAAAAAAGAAAAGTCTTTCATCATCGATCTCGATCTGTGTTGTATCTTTACTCACTTGTGGTTACTGACATCAGGTGAAGTTACTGGCATCCGGTGAACTTACCGATACCATTACAGAGGGAAAAAAGGAAAAAATATATTATAAAGAAAATTTAATAATTAATTAATTATTAAAGATTGTTAATAATTAATTTTATTTTAATTAATACATTAGGAAGAAAATTTAACTATTAATAATTAATTTTATTAAAAATTAAACATTGTAAAGATAATAATAATAATAATACATTGTGAAGAAAATTTATAATTAATTAATTAATTCTCTATTTTTAAACATGTTTAATTATTATTGTACTGAAATTTTAAGTTTTGTAATATATTAGTAAATTTACAAAAAAAATTGTTTTTCGTTTGAACTTTCCGCTAAGTAGTAATGCCTCTTTTTTATTATTATTTTCATTTACACTTCATTTTCATTTTTGATTTTTTTT
>JAMKPZ010004513.1:0-10389 GCA_024699675.1 Amphibolis antarctica
ATGTGATGCTAAATGAACAAGATGCATATGGAGTTTGGTTACACCAAGTCCAGAATATTTTAGTTCTATTTGTACAACCAGGAAAAGATGTATATCAGGGAATTCACAATATTCAATAGCATAGCAAGGGTGATATAAGATTTTTCTTAAAACTACAATTTGTCCCTACATTGGATCACTATTTATTAATTTCATTCACCAATAGATTGAGGTGTATTTCAACAATCCAAGCAGGGAATCAAATGATATCACAAGTCAATATTTCAATGCAAGAAAGTGACTTAATGGTACTTGTGCTAAAAATACAAAAGTGGAGTACATGGCCTTGTCAATAAAATGGTAAAGCCAGTGGAGTACATGGAGGTTGCTTGAATATGAGGAGTGGTTGTGTGGGTGGGAATGATGGGGTTATGTAAAGTAATGATACGTAAAATGCAGAAATTCATTTCTTTTAATTAGATGATTCTACTTATTTGCATGACTTTTTATAAAATTAGAGAGAATAAGAAATTCATTTCTTGTAATTATTGCATCATCATGTGATACCTTGTGATTTTCTGCTACTAAATTTGTGTTGTATGAAAATGTAACAATCCTATGTTTTATTTGAAATGTTGCTAAAAAGAACTTCATGTAAAGTATCATGTCATGGCCATTGCACTAGTGGTAATAATAGGAAACGTAAATAATATTTTCATGGGAAACGTAAATAATATTATTTGAAATGACGATTATTAGATTAGATCATGAATATTTTTGTGAATTTTATAAATTTTGACATTATATAAATTTTGGTTTGGATAGTATTTGTTGACCCCCATGCTTAACACCTATCGGGCTGCCGGGTAAATAAACCGGCCACCCACCGACACGTCAATATATCACCCAACGGCCGGTTCCCCCAAACTCCTCCCCGATGAAGTTCCACTACGCTGGTGTTGACACTTGTGTTCAACACCTATCGGGCTGTTGGGTAAATCAGTCAGCGACCCATTGGCACACCGATAAAATATCCCGATGGCCGGTTCACAACTCTTCCCCAGCTGTGAAGGTCCCCTTTCACTCCAAACAAAGGACCACGTGAAAAAAACATGGCTGCCAGCTCATGATTAGCCGGCAGCCAACATGCAGATACCCATTAACATGCCCATAGCAGCCAGAGGAGAGAAAACGATCGACCACACGGAACTTCTGCTAATACAAGGCATCCAAGGGTGGAAGTACCATTTTCCAGATGGGGGGGAGACAAGGTAAATGCCGTGAGGTTACAATGGCCGTAGGCAAAGCTTAGTTCAACTTCCGGGGCAAAGTACATGGCCACCGGGTCATCAGCCAGTGCACACCCGGCTATTTACCACGGCCTATTCCCCTGAACCACTAGCTATATTCCTAGCACACGCCAATCTCCCTTACCCAACAGCCCGCCAACCTGCCATGGTTGTTGGCTAAACGCTTAGGTAAATAATTCAAATCTATTGGAAAGATATGGTAAGATTTAATTACTTAAATCCCGCAATCAATCAGTCACGTGGATCACGGGATTAAACCAAAACGTACGCGGGGTTTCCATCCCGAGATCACCCAAAATGGAAGGTAATTCCCTATATAAAGGACCCTCCATTCCTTATAGAAAAGGGGCTCTTTTTTCGACATTCTGAAGGCATGATTTCGGAGGAGAGTTGCTCAGAGCACCGACATCCTTTTGCCACACTAGAGCAAAGACTTCCGACCATCACTGGCATCTCCTTGCAGGTAAGTCCCCTTCTACCTTGCCATCATGCTTCCAATTTAGCCTTCAGAACGGTCGGAGGATATGCTCGGGTATCATTCCTTCAGATACGCTTCTGAAGGTACCGGTAGCCTCCCTCCCTGTTGGGTAAATCCACCCGGTATGGTCGAGATCAGTTCGGTCTCGATTCCTTTGTCGGGTTTTTATATGGAAACCCATGTTTTCTTATGTGTTTTTTTTTACGAGCATATTGTCAGGTTTCTCTTTCCCTTTTCTTTGAAATGCCTATCCACCGTTAGATGTGTCGTCTCCGCTTACAGACGATCATCTCCCTGAAGGTGTCCGCCTCTCCCATCTTTCGGGACTAGGTGCAGAAATCTCTAGACCCAGAAGTGGAGGCGGCATATCAGGTGAATATCCAGCCCCAGACCCGAATGTTTGGTAGGCAGATGTGCAGACCCACTAGACCTTTGGCTTTTCTGCCAGAGGTCCGTAGTGGTGGCTACCACGTCTTTTCCGCCAGAGGCAAAGCTGCTCTCCCGATACCTCGGAAAGGCTTCTAGGATGAGGTCATCGGCAAAGAACCTTGCTAACACTGGCCGTGTAGGTGTATGAACACCCCGATAGTTCCCCTTTACTAGGGGGAGCAAAGCTGCTCTCCTGGTGCCCCGAAAAGGCTTTCGGGATGAGGCCGTCGGCAAGCAACCTCGTCGATGCTGGCCGTCCAGGTGTATGAGTATGTACACCCCGATGGTTCCTCTTTACCGAGTGGAGCAAAGCTGCTCTCCCAATGCCCCAGAAAGGCTTCTAGGATGAGGCTGTCAGCAAGTGACCTCGTCTATGCCAACCGTCCAGGTGTATGAGTATGTACTCCTCGACGGTTCTCCTTTACTGGGAGGAGCAAAGCTACTCTCCCGATGCCCTGGAAAGGCTTCAAGGATGAGGCCGTCAGCAAGCAACCTCACCGATGCCGGCCACCCAGGTGTATCATTATGTACACCCTAATGGTTCCTCTTTACCGAGTGGAGCAAAGCTGCTCTCTCGATGCCCTAGAAAGGTTTCCGGGATGAGGCTGTTGGCATGAGTCCTTGCCGACCCTGGCCAAACTAGGTACATGAATTCTTGTCCCTAGTAGGAGAGGTAGAGTGTCAGGCAGATGCTAGTCCCCTTACTCGATAGTCCAGTGTTCCAGCCGGCTAGCTCGTCGGACCTCTGGCTCTTTAGCCAACGGTCCATAATGGTGACCACCATGCCTTTCTCTCTCTCTTTTTCTCACCGGATCCCATGTGAATCCTCGCATTGGTTGATTTTCACTTGCTTTACCAGAAGGAATAAGACTATTCCTCCCGATGCCCTGGAAAGTCTTCTAGGATGAGGCTGTGTTTGGCTAGGTTGACTATTGTTGTATTCCGTTTTTAGAGCCGAAGAGAGGCCAGAATTACTTAGGCTGTCTGGGGTTGCCTAACACCTTCCCCAATAGTACCTTGAGTCCCATTTCCAATTCTCTCATTTTCCACATAGTTTTACACAATTTTACATCATTTCTACGATTTTCACCATTTTGATGGTGGAAGGACACTTCCCCATCTGGTTTTCCTTATTTTCTACGCAAAAATAAGGTGGTGACTCCATTTAACGAGCCATTCGCCCCATGTGGCGATGTGCTCCCTCAATCACCTTTCAATTCTCTGTACCTCAGCCCATTCGCTCGCACTGCTGGCGGAACCCCATGAGCTTCTGGGTGAGCTGGATGAAAGAGAGGGTACAGTATCCCACCATGTTTATTACTTGTTAGAACTATTTTTCTTGTTTTATGTTGTATTTGAAATTTTTATTTTGTAATATTGTAACAGGAAAAGAAGAAAATGTCATCCCACCATTCTGAGGAATATGAGTAGGA
This sequence comes from Amphibolis antarctica, assembly GCA_024699675.1. Classification (NCBI taxonomy): domain Eukaryota; kingdom Viridiplantae; phylum Streptophyta; class Magnoliopsida; order Alismatales; family Cymodoceaceae; genus Amphibolis; species Amphibolis antarctica. The sequence goes on from JAMKPZ010004513.1 coordinate 3,630, forward strand.
AATGTTGCACCTAGTGGAAGAAGAACAAGAGGACCTGCACTCTTGGCTGAAATTGAAAGATTAAGGCCATGAGAGAAATTTATAGTACCACTCAATGAAATGCATCAACCCATAGAAAGGGAAGGAGGTCGATTATCTATTTATATCAGCTCAATTGCAAAAAGAGGTGAAATATTGCCAATAACGATTCATGATTGGTATCACATGCTTGATACAAATAAAGAGGATGCATTTCATAAAATTTTGGTATATTTTCACCTTTTTTAAAATTCATTGATGTAATGTTCATAGTTATATAACATCATATTCAATTTAACTTCTTTTAATGATTTCATAGGAAAAATTCGAGTTGCCGCTAGAAGGACCAATAAAAGTATGGATAATGAGGTCCTTATGTAAAGATTGGAGGAATTTGAAATATAGATTGCAACAACAATACATTAAAAGCAAGAATAAAAATGATCCACCAAGTGATTATCGTGTCATACCAGATCAATGGTGCGAATTAAAATATTTTTGGGACTCTGACGAATTCAAGGTATTGTTCAAAATTATTTATATTCAAAATATTAATGATATGAATTTATAATAGTTGGATATGTAGTGAAATTATTTATATTCAATTTTTTGGTGTTGCTTATGTAGTCAAAAAGTGATAAAAATAACGATAATCGAAAGATGCTTCAATCACAGCATCACGTTGGCTAGAAATGTTTTGCTCGATTAGCTCATGAACATGTAACATATGTTGTATTTGAAATTCAAATTTATAATTTTTTTGAGTATAGACTATCTTTAATTTATACATAATAATCATGTAGAAAAAGAAAACCAGTGTTCAATTAGATAGAAGTGAACTGTATGTCATGAGCAGAACAAGAAAAGATTGAAGTATAACTGATCCCGTATCACAATTACAAGTGGTATGTATTTTGACATTATTTTTTCAATTATTTTGTCATTATTATATTTTTTTATCATCTTTATTATCCATGTTGTGTAGGATGAAATTCAATGACTTAAACAAAGCCAAGTTGAAGATCAAGGAAGTAGTTCAAACGTTGCTAATTTTGATATTTTGTCACAAGTGCTTGGCAAAGAAATGCGTGGTCGAGTACGGGGATTGGGATTAGGTCCTACTCCATCACAGGTGTTAGGAAAAAATCCATGCAAATCATCCACACAACGTTATACATTAGTAGATGACAATCAGAAGCAAGTTGATCGTAATAAACTACATCAATTCGAAGCCGAAATAGCTAAAATGAGAAGTCAAATGAAATATATGCAAGAATTACTTCTCCAACAGGTAATACTAGATAAGTATTGTTACATAAGTTATCATATAATCATATATATTTGTTAATATTAATTTTTCATCTTTTTTTATAGACACATGGTAGCATGCAAGTGTCAACTGATCAATGTGGACCATCATCATCTCAAATACCTATTGAAGAGGTAAATTAGTATTAAAATTTCTATGTTATTATTGATTGTCTATATTACAATGTTTTTGTTAAATATTTTTTCATAGGGGCAATGTATACCATGTAAAATTACAAATGGCGCATCCATCTTGGCTAAAGGAATGTTATTAAGTGAAGATCCTAATAAAAGGATTGGGGGAACTTCTCTAGGCCTAGGATGGTTTGAAGTTGTAATTAAAGTTGTTTTGAATCATAATGCACCCCTATTATGGCCTTATGGAAGAAATAAGAGAATGAGAGATGTAATAGGGTCTAATATTGCATGGCCTCATAGTTTGGTAAGTATACGTTTTGCTATTATAATTAATTTATTACTTAAAATTTGAATGATATTTATTTTTGTGTTATTGTTTATTATTGTTGTAGGTGGAACCTGAATGAAGATAATTAATTCAGGGTAAGATATTTTACTAATTCACTTGTAAAATATTTAATTTTATGTTATTGGTTATTATTATCATAGGTGAAACCAGAATGAAGATAATTGTTTCAAGGTAAGATATTTTACTAATTCACTTGTAAAATATTTATTTTTGTGTTATTTTTTATTATTGTTGTGGGGCATTAACTTAATAAATAGGGAGGCTATTTCTTATGTTGACATTTATTTTGAAATTCAATGAATTTGTTGTAGGTCTGATGTTCTATATTTTAATTCCACGGTTGCAGTAAATGTAGAAATTTTTTGTTGTCAATTTCTTTGTATGCACTGAAATGCTTGTGCTGAAATTTAATTAACTCATGTCTTATGTTTTCTCATATCTTATGTCATGCTCTCATTTGGTTAAGTTAATTCTCTTTTATGCATGTATCCATCTTACACCAACTTAATAGTTTTTAATTTTGTGTAGGATGCTATTACTTAAGCTGTTAGGAATGGAGGAATGTGGACTTGTTGAAATGTAAATACTTTTTGGAATGGAGGAATGTGGACTTGTTGGAATGTAATACTTAAGTAGTTAGGATTGGAGGAATGTGGACTTGTTGGAATGTAATACTTAAGTAGTTAGGAATGGAGGAATGTGGACTTGTTGGAATGTAAATACTTTTTTTGAAGGACTAGTTAAATGTTGTATGGTTATTAAGTATTGATAATGTATGTACTTTGGGACATATATGAAAAAGTAAATGTGTGAATTGTGTTTGAATTTTTGGTATGTAGAATGATTTTTTTTAAAATATTTCATGTATGAAGAATATTACAGGTACATGAATTACAGGTACAAGAATTACAAAATTTTAATAGATTTTTATAATAATTTTTTTTATTTTTTAGTATTATTTGTGACAATTGTTGTGACAGCATTTCTGGCCGTCCCAATGTATTTGTGATAGTTTATAACCGTCACAAAGTCTTTTTTTTCGTTAAAATTTTTTTAAATGACCATTTGTAGTGGCTAATTAGAGTATTGACGGTTTTCAGCCGTCACAAAGTATTTTTTTTCGTTAAAACATTTTTAAATGACCATTTGTGATGGCTAATTAGATTATTTGTGATGGTTCTTGGCCATCACAAGTACAGTATATGCGATGGTTTTTAAAACTGTCACAAAGTGTTTGTGATGGCCTCTGTGGCTACGGTTTGTGATCGTCACAAGAACTGTCACAAATACATTATTTGTGATGGGTTTTGGGGTTTTTGAGACGATTTTGGCCATCACAAAAAGTCATTTTTCCTATAAGTAGGGTAGGAGCAGTTAGCTCACCCTAAAAATCATTTAGCACAAGAATTGATTAAGAGAAGATGCATTTTCTGGTTTCATAGAGAGGTATTCTATTTAGCCACTACAGGGTCTATCAAAATTAAAACAAAGACTTACCTTTGCAAACCGTGGCAAACAATAACACCAACCAAGTCCATTTCAATTGAAGAGTGGATGAGATTACTTAGGTTTGAGTAGTTTGAAATGACATCTTCAGGTTGGCATAAGGGAAGCCTCAAATGTGATAAAACCAAGGAAAAAATACTAAAATATTTGAAGTATCAACTGCAACATTTCTGCACCAAGGTGGAAAGGGAATTTTTCACCCTCCCCACAGTAGTTTCGCAGGCCATAAGTAGTTATACTCAGCTAGCTTGGTACGATGAATGTGCCATTAGGCCGAAGAAGGTTTTAGATCAACAGATTCTCTTAGTTAAAGCTGAATTATGATTTATGAAGGTTGTCCACTCCATCATCAAGGATTTAAATAGCACCTTAGTGGTTCAAGATGAAATTTTTGCATGTCTCCCTGAAGACAGAGATGAGAGGGAGCAATATGAGTTTTACATGCAAACATATCTCTGTCTAGGAGAGAGCTTTGAGGTTGCTGAAATTGCCTCATAGTGTGCCCTATATGAATGGAGAAAGCACACTGCAGAGAGGGCTGCCCTAGCTGCTAAAATGGTTGAGGTTGAAGCTCTACAGAAAGCAGTAGAGGTCAAAGTTAAAGAAGAGCCATGGGAGGCTGATTTTAGGCAATATAGTGAGATGATGGTAGGCCCTTTAGAACCATGTGGGGTTGAAAGAACAGTTGAGGAACCTCAACCTCACGAAGGCATTGAAGAAGAAGAGTGGACTGAAATAGACACAGAGGAAGAAGAACAACAAGCACCACAACAACAACAACAACAACAACAAGAAGCACAACAATAGGAAAAGCAAGAGGAAGAGAAAATTCCACTTGTTGGACAGGAGGAAAAACATTCAGGAAGTAGTGATTATGAACTCACCCTAGGTGAGTATATTCATCAACAAAAAAGGGCTAATCCTCCTCCCCAAGAATTAACAGTCCTTAGGGAAGCTCCTCAGGTTGAAGAAATGGAGGTTCAAGTGGAGATTTAGGTATAATTAGGGTTTTAGTTTAAACTTCTTCTTTTTTTTAATTTCCCCCTTTTAAGTGAATTAACAAATATGCATGTCTCATTCATGTTGATTTGTTAATTTCAGGAGGAAGGACCTAATGTTGGAGCAGTAGTTCTATTTTTGGAACCCCAAGACAGTGAAGGGATAAATCAAACCATCCTTGAAGCATGAAATGAATTCCTCAGATGGACTAAATTTTAACAACTTACTGCAATCAACGAGGATGAATTTTGTATAAGATCCTGCAATCAACGACTTACTAGAATTCTAAGGACTACTGAAAATTATTACAAGGTCAGGTAATAATTTTAAGGCTAAGAATTTAGTACCTGCCTTCTATTCTAACTTGCATGAAGAGGATGGGGTTTTTGTCTTCAATGTAATAGATGTAAAACTATATTTGACACTTGAATTCATATATGAGAGCCTAGGGCTAAGGAATGAGGGTGTAGAGGTACTAGAGTCCTCTACAATGGCTGATTGGTCTGAATAGGACATGAAGAACTACATGGCCATAAACCATCGAATTAATATGTTCAATAGGCTAAAACATATGATAGGAAAAGCCCATATGGTTGCATTGATTTTAATTAGAACAATATATCAAAGATTCAGACATGCTATAGAGTTGTTCATCTTTGTAAAAATTGCAACATATGTTGTATTAAATAGAATTCAGGTGAACTGGTACAGAGTGTTCATTTCAAAGATCACAAGTGTCAAAAAGAAACTATTCTATGGTGATCTCATCTACCAGTTAGTGTCAAGATCCTCTGACCTATTACCCTAGGCAATTAAAAAGTCAAAATCTAGAGTGTTGACTACCAAGGACCTGAAACAGTTTTCTACAGAGGATCAACTAACACCTGAGATCCACAGTGAACCATCTACATCCCAACAGAGAGGATCAGCCTCTATATCAAAAAAGATGGACACTATATTGGAATAGTTAACAGCTCTAAAAGAAGAAGTTGTAGACATAAAATCCAGACTTCCAGAGTAGTGATTAATTTTTTTTTCTTTTGATGATGATGTAATTAAAACATTTGGAGAGAAAACTCTGGCTTCCGCGCAACTCACGCCGGAACCCGCTCCTTCAGCAGCAGGGCTTGGCATCCCACGCACAAGTGCGCCGGCAGCTACGTCCTCAGTAGCCACTAACTTGGCAACCCGATCAAGTCAATCAGGACCTGGCAATCATACCAAGTCTCTCGCTCGACACAGCAAACCACCAATCCCTCAGGCCCCGGCCAGATCAGTCAGAAACCGTCAACCACCAACAAAGGACCTGCATCATGAAGACAGGACAGCTAGCCTACTCAGTCTGGGCAACATCTTTCAAAATGCTGGCCAACACTCCGGGACAGAACTAGGGGCATTCTGCCCCTCCCCTCAAGCCAGTAAACAAGACCGGCTTGTTGCATTCACTTCCAAAACTCCACCTGGTTTCCGCCTCCCATCTACCTAGCAGCCGATTCCTCCCACTAAGGCAAAACTAGGGGCATTCTGCCCCTCACTCTCTATGGATGCTTGGCGGCCAGAACAACTGATGGGGTCCGATGACACAACACCTCGAGAGGACGAGCACGGCAAGCCCATCATCATCCCCTTTGAAGCACCGCGTACGTCCGTCACTACCTCGAATCGGCAGCCGGTTCACCTACCCAGCACCCAGCCAGAAAGCCACAGGCACCGCTCCCGCCAAAACCATCATCCAGCACCCTTCCAGCTTGAAGGTCAACAAGCCGCTGGAGATGCTGACGGCCCTACTTGCAAAGCCAAGAATCCAAAGAAGAAGACCCGTGGGTTCAACCACCCGAGTCTACAGGCATAGCATCCACGGATGAAATTGAACTTGTAAACCTTGGGGATGAACAACACAGAAAAGAAACGAAAATTAGCAAAGAGGTTCCTGAGCCCTACCGGTAACAACTCCTCACACTCCTGCGTGAATTTGTGGAGGTGTTTGCATGGGATTATGAAGACATGCCCGGTTTGGATGAACGGGTAGCAGTCCGTCGACTACCCCTCAAACCAGAGGCCTGACCTGTGAAACAAAAAGCTAGACGGATGAGACAGGAATGCGCCCAGAAGCTGAAGGAAGAAGTCCACAAACAGTTGAATGTCCGGTTCCTCCAGCCTATCTTCTACCCAGAATGGGTGGCAAACATCGTACCTGTCCCAAAGAAAGATGGGTGGGTACGCATGTGCGTCGACTACCGGGACCTCAACAAAGCCAGCCCCAAGGACGTTTTCTCGCTACCACACATAAACGTCTTGGTAGATGACGCCGCCAAGTACGGGGTATACTCTTTCATGGATGGATTCTCTGGATACAACCAAATCCTCATGGCGGAAGAAGACAAAGAGAAAACCGTGTTCACAACCCCTTGGGGCGTCTTCTGTTACAGGGTGATGCCATTC
>JAMKPZ010004514.1:0-21344 GCA_024699675.1 Amphibolis antarctica
TTCATGATAGAACAAAGCATATTGATGTGAAGTATCACTTCCTCAGGAATGAAGACAGGATAAAGATCAAGAAGATCAACACCCAAGACAACCCAGCTAATATGTTTACCAAAGGGGTTGTGGAGAGCAAGTTCAAGCATTGCTTGGACTTACTCAACGTCTACAGTTATTGCTGACCCTTATGGGTCATGATGGCTCTCATTTGTTATAGGTGGAGCTTGATGGAAGTCAAGATGGAAATTTGAAAAGAATGTGACTTTCATCTTGTTTGTATTTTTGATTATGATTTGTAACTTGATGTACTCAAGGGCATTGTTGGAATTTGGGGCTTGAGTATAAAAGCCCAAATTGAGATAAGAAGAAGAAGTTTTCTTCCTTTGCTTCTTCTCCCTTTGTAACTCATCCACCCCATAGTGAAAACCACCAAGAGAGCCATTCGTGGAGTACCCAAAGTGAAGGGGAACCACGTAAATCCTTTTGTGTTTGAATGCTCAAGATCACCTCCTTCTTCCCAACAAAAATTGAAGCAAACAGAGGCTAAACGCGCCGGCGAGGAGCTTCAGAAATCCGACGACGTCCTCCCCAAATCGATGATTTTCGACCTCGATTTGGGCCCCGATTTCTTCCGAAATCATAGGGCTTTTGTTCGTGGAAGCACAACAATAAAAAGGAGGGGTTTTGGGGATTCTTTTTAGAAAAGTCCCTAACTCTCAATTATTCCATTAGAAAGTTAAATTAAAAAAAATAATTCACATAAATGATAACTCACAAGAAAAGTACATAACTAAAATATGATTTCAATGTGCTGTCAACCAATAATCTAAAATAAGTAGTGAAATTTGTGCAATTTGATAACTTTTAGCCTAAATATCATGCATGACCTTGTAAAAGTGCTTATCATGTAATCTCAGCTAAAAACCTTAAATTTCCAATTATATAAGTCTAACATGCATGGAAAATAACATATAAAAATGCACAAATTTACACTCTACATTGATCCTCAACCAAATGCAATAAAAATAAAAAGGAGGAGAAGGGATAATCTCTGAAAAGAGATAATAAGGATCGAGGTGTTGATCCTCGACTAAGTGTAGTGAAAATAAAAAGGAGGAGAAGGGATAATCTCTAAAAAGAGATAATGAGGATTGAAGTATTGATCTTCAACCAAATGCAATGAAATAAAAAGAATAATCTCTAAAAAGAGATCATGAGGATTAAGGTGTTAATCCTTGACCAAATGTAGTGAAAATAAAAGGGAGGAGAAGGGATAATCTCTAAAAAGAGATCATGAGAATTGAGGTATTGATCCTTGACCAAATGCAGTGAAAATAAAAGGGAGAAGAAGGGATAATCTCTAACAAGAGATAATGAGGATTGAGGTGTTGATCCTCAACCAAATGTAATGAAATAAAAAGAATAATCTCTAAAAAGAGATCATGAGGATTGAGGTGTTGATCCTTAACCAAATGCAGTGAAAATAAAAGGAAGAAGAAGAGATAATCTTTGGAAAGAGATAATGAGGATTGAGGTGTTGATCTTCGACCAAATGCAATGAAATAAAAAGAATAATCTCTGAAAAGAGATCATGAGGATTGAAGTGTTGATCCTTGGCCAAATGCAGTGGAAATAAAAAGGGAGGAGAAGGGATAATTTCTTAAAAGAAATAATGAGGATTGAGGTGTTGATCCTCAACCAAATGCAATGAAATATCTCTTAAAAGAAATCATGAAGATTGAGGTGTTGATCCTTGGCCAAATGCAATGAAAATAAAAGGGAGGAGAAGAGATAATCTCTAAAAAGAGATAATGAGGATTAATGTGCTAATCCTCGACCAAATGCAAGGAAAAATAGAAAGAAGAAGAGAAGAAGTGGGGAAAACAAAAGATCTTATTCATAAAGAATGAATGAAAAGAATTAAGTGTTATTACTGGGAAAAACAAATTAAATTAAAAGTCCTTATGCTAGACCCCTTTCTTTACAAATTTGATTTTCTTAAATTCCTGTCCTTTAGTCCTCTATTGATATCATAGGGCAACTCTGGGGCTTCTCTCAAAGACTTCATTAGGAAACAGGTGGCCTTGTTGTGTTTTCCCTAGGACCTTGCGAGGATCCCAACTAGCTTTCGCATACATCCACCGCAACATCTTTTTTGGACCAGTTTCCACTCTATCCACCACCTGACCTATCAAATGATATAATTAATCAATATTCTGGTTAGCTTGATGAACCTGTTAGTCCAGGTCAGTCACCCTACGACCCCAATCTTGAATGGACCGATGATTCTATACAATATGTTTGCTTCAGTTTGATATAATGTCTCTCAACTCATCCTGTCACTAGCGAATTTCTTGGTATTGCTTGGCAACTAATCTAGACTCCTTCAAAAAATTCAATTAAGAATATACATTTGCTAGAAAGACCTAAAATTCTTCTTTGAAAACCTTAAACTCTTGTTATTAGTCTAGGATTGTACTCTAAGGCTCAAGAGTCTTCTCCTTCTCTAACTTCAAAGGAGATACAAGGGGAGAAGTAGTAAGAACTGGAATCTCTATAGTTTCTTCCAGAACTATCTCTTCTCTAAGCTCAACTGACAGAGATCTTCCAACCTCACCAAGCAAGCTAAACCCTAACGATCCCTCTATTTGTAACAAAACTTTTGTTGGGGTTGTAGGGTGTGGAGACGATCTTTCGCCAAAGAGCAAGCAGTAGCCAGGTCCACGAGTCGATAGCCGCATAGCAATAACAGGGTGCCAAAGAGTCGGGGCTACAAGGTGAAGACAGGCTTCCACCAAAGAGCAGTTGGACACTGGGTTCACAGGGCAGTAGCTACGTATCGGGGATCTGGGTTGTGCAGAGGACCAGGAGCGTGAGCACGAGACCTTAACCTTATGGCCTTAAGTCTATGGCCTAAGTTTATGGCTGTAAGTATACGAAGATAAGTCTACAGACTAGCATATAGTTATGAGAGGGCAAGAGCCGAAGATTAGTGGAGCGATAACTTAACCTGGCTGGTCAGGCGGCAGCCAACCTAAGAGGACTGGCAACCGGGTCGATCCAATGATAGCTAGCTGAAGGACAGGTGCGGCCAGAGACAGGTCGCAAGAAACTGCAAGTCACGGTAACCGAGTCTATCCATGCAGCTTTCAGTAGGCGATAAGTTCAAGGATCCCCTCGTATGCTGTGGTTAGGGTTTCTCCCGTGTACCCTATATAAAGGGTTGTAACGTGTCGTGTATCGTGTGAAGTGAGGGAAGTGAGACAAGAATAGTAGAAGAGAACTATGACGGCATAAGTGCAAGAGAGGTTGTGGAGTAATTTGTTTGTGAGAAAGCCTGTTGGCGGCATGAAGATCAAGATTGCACTAGCACCCCGTAGAGCAGGTAGTTTTCCGAACCACATATATCCTTGTGTCACTTCCTTCTTCCTCCTCCTTCCTACTTCTACCTTTCTGTTTTCATCCACCATGACGATTACTGTGAGAGAGAGCTTAAGTGTTCTTGCCGGTGAGCAATTCAAGGAGACACGTATTGTTAGGACGCATACGGGTTGAGGAGTGTTAGACGACCATGACGTGGTCACAAAGGGATCAAGGTATTTTCCCAACAATTTGTATCAGAGCTTCTAGGTCAAGTGGGAGCATTGTTGGAGAACACGCAGGAGGAACGCAATCACTTGGGGAGAAGTCAGCTACCAGGCAGAACAAGTCGGCAATCAGCTGAATAGGTCGACATTCGAAGGTGAGTGCCACTAGGAGCAGGTAATTGTTAGAAGTAGATGACATCTTGTAGGAGAAGCGGCAACCGACTATAGAGAAGCAACAGCCGGATAGATTTACTTGGAATCCTAAAGAAGTATGTGAGGGTAGAAGAACAGAAGCTAAGCATAGCCAAGTTCGATGAGAAAGATTTTGGTTTCTGGAAGATGCCGATGGTGGACAATCTGTACCAGAGAGATCTCCATCAGCCATTGTCGAGAAGGAAGCTGGAGAAGATGGAGCAGGAGTAGTGGGATCTTTTGGATCGAAAAGCTCTAGGGTTAATTCGGTTGTTGCTAGCACGGAACGTGCTATTCAACATTGCCAAGGAGATGACAATAGCTGGAGTCTCGAGGGCCCTATCCAACACCTAAGGTGTTTATTATGCACAGACTCTTCAATATGAAGATGTAGGAGGGAATGTCGACAATCGACCACATGAACAAGCTCAACACGATATTGACTTAGCTAGATTCAATGGAGATCATGTTCGATGACGAAGTCTAGGCGTTGATCCTATTGTCATCACTACCATTGAGTTGGTAACCGTGGTGACTTCCATGATCAACTCCTTGGGATATGGAAGGTTGGACACGGGGCAAGTGACAGATCTGGTTTTGAACGAAGACATGCGCCGGAAGAGTAGTAGAGAGATGTTGACATCAGCGCTCAATGTGGAGAGCAAGGGACACAACCAATCGAAGGACTGGAGTATTGGTGTTCAGACTCAAAAGTGTGTATTTTATTAATATTAATTCATGTGTTTTAATGAGTTTTAGTTACATTTTGCATTAAATTATGATAATTACAATGTTAACTATACTTTTGAGCATTATGCACATTTATTCACTTTAACAATGCATGAATTAAGTTTTAAGTCGTGAATTATGTTTGTGGTGATTACCTATTAAGAAAGGAATGAATGATTGATAATTGACTTTTTAGGTTGTTGATAAAATGATTAATTTACAGAAAAAAAATTGTGATTTATGTCTAAGTGCAGAGTCGGAGGGTAAAGCTGTCTACCTACGAACTTATGAGAGAGTAAACTAGATTACCCTTGAGCCTGTGCCTTGCTTGTTCTGTGCGATAAATTTTATTGATATAATAGCGATTACAATTATAATTAAGGTTTAAATGATATGAATTATTTCTCCTATAATATGATGTGTTTCACGAAAAGTATTCCTTAAGTATTTGCAGGGAAATTCGATCAGAAATTACAAGAAAATTTGCATAAGAGTAGAATTGAGAAATTTAATTTAGCTGAAGATCAACCATGGAGAATGTGGATGGATAGGCTAAAGAAGTGGGCTTGCATGGAATGATCTCACACGTCCGGACGTGCACCATGTCCTTGTTAACTGCTAGCTCGTGAACTACCACCCCTCTCATCTATAAAATAGTCTTGTAGCTATGAAACCCCCCCCCCCTTCTTCCTCAAATCACCATTCACAAGGCATTCTCCATCTTCTCCATCTTCTACCTTCCACCCATTCACATCTTCCGAGAGGAGATTAACGACCACCTCTTCTCCAATCACTTCCTTAGTGTATTTGCTGTTCTTTCCTCAACCTAAGCGTATCCTTGAAGGAGAGATTGTCAGCGTCAGCTACTTCCTCATCTATTCCTTGGTGTAATTGCAAAGTGACACCCAAAATCTCATTTCAAGGTCGAAAGGAAAGTTTGCTAGATTGACAACCTAGTGGATCGAAAGTAAAGACAAAGAGAAGTTCTCAACCTAAGCAAGTTTCGAAGGGAGAAATTATAGTGAAGCATTAGGTGTTCTTTCCTTTTTTGTTTTCTTTTATTTTTACTTTGACTTTATATTTACACTCAAATTTACAAACACCCATCTTATCAACTCGGTTACGATATTTAAAGAATGATTTTATGTTTACTGTAATGTTGAATGTTGCATTTTATTTTTACAAGTTATTCACACTTTGTTGTGTTTCATGCATTATATTGTTTATTCTGTTTTAAAATATTTAAAACGATCAAAAATATAAGTATTCAACTCTTAGAAGTTTCAACTAATTCGAATCATACTATTTAAACTTCTGAAACTCATAATTATCGCACAACCCTCAAGTAAGTTTGAGGGTGAAGACGTTTACCCACGAGCTACCTCGAAGGTTAAATGTTCTCTCTGTGCAAAATGACAAATTATATGTAAAGTGAAGTGTATAATGTTAAGACTTAAGAAGAATTAAATATTTGGAAGTAAAACTCACTGAATAGAGTCTTTCAATGCAAATTTTGAATCATTTACTAAAAGACTAATTTTAAAATCAAAATATTCTAAGTGGTGAAGAAATTAAAGTTAATGAAAGATTCTCTCGAAGATACAATTTAATAGGTATTTAAAGCGCATCCTAACAGTTAATTGGAATGGAGCAACTATGACATTGCTTAAAATAAATATAATTACTTATTCCATTAATTGAATACACCAATTTAGCTAAATACCAAGCAAAACTAATCCTTGTAGACAAACTCGTACTTACACACTAATTACATCTGAACTCGTGCACTTACAGTGAAATTAAAATATTTCGAACACATACATTATTAAGGAAGTGATTTGTAAAAGGTTCAAACAATTGTCTACCATTAGAAAGCACACGACAAGAGCAAGAGCTGTGTGGAAATCAAGTGCTGGAACTACGAGAAGTTCAGACACTTCCGGTTGAAGTGTCCGGAACCCAGGAGCTTCACTAATTCATCTTCGATATTGATGGCAATGATTGTGAACTCATTAAAGCAAAGGCAAGTGCCAGCCAAGGATAGCAGGCAGCTAGAATGCTGAGGATTGGAAGAGGCCATGGAGGTCCGGCTAGAGGATCGGCAGTCGAGCGAGGGAACCGGACATGACTCACGAAGGACAAGCGTGGGCATGAAGTCCGTAGTGTTAAGACGAGCCGTAAACTATAGTCTATAGTGTTACGACGAGTCATAAACTAAAGGTCGTAGAATTACAACGAGCCATAGACTTAATCCTATAGAGTTACAGCTAGCAGCAGAGGTGAGGAGCGACTAGAGGAACAACCGCTGAAGGCATCTAGGAGGCCACCGAATAGAAGGGCAGCCACGTCAGATCTGTCGATGATGGATCCAAATCGATAATTAGAATTGCGTGTACTTTTAGGGTTTTTGATGTGTTTCTCTATAAATAGAGCATGTTGTAATCCTAAGATGTAACAGTGTTGTTAGTGAGAGAGGAGTGGTGGCTGTGTGCATGAAGAGACAGATGACGCCCGTCTAAGAAGAGAAGCTGTGTGTGTATGAGAGGAGAGGAACTGCCGCAAACTTGTAAGTCAATGCTTGTATACATCGAAAGCTTGTGAGATTCCCACCACCATTCCATGGAGTAGGCAAGTTGCCGAATCACATAAAACCTTCTGTTGTGCATGTTGTACCTTTCTCTTTCTCCATCCTACCACGTTGGAGAAGACGAGTGCACGAGTGAACGACGAAAGGGATTCTGAGAGCGAACGTCCGGATCCCAATAGGTTTTAGGAAAAAGAAGAAGAGAAGAAAGAAGAAGGGGTGAAGAAGGAAGAAGATGCAAAGAAGGAGAAGGAAGAAGAAGGAGAAGAAGGAACAGTCAATGTCAACTGTTGATGGCAACGTTCGATCAACAAAGGACTGTCGGCCCTCCTCTCCTCCTCTCCTCTCCTCCTCTCCTCTCCTCTCTTCGGTCAATGGCAACGTTCAATGATTGGAAATGGTCGACGACAACAGTCAGCATCATGGCAACAGGTGTCATCCTCCTTAGATTTTGCGTTGTTGGTGTCTGTGGGTCGTTAAGCTACTCAAGCGGGTGAGCAGCGAATGGTCGACTGCAAGTGACAAACAATTGACTACAAGCGATGAATGGTCAAGGTGCACAAATGGTCAAGTGTGAGTGCAATGAATGGTGAAGTGGGTGAACAGTCAACAAAACGAAATTTCTATAAATCAGGATTGCATCATTCATTTGTGAATGACACCAACATTCATTCATCCAACAATCATTCAATCAAGTCTTCTTCTTCAAGCAATCAACTCTTCTTCTTCAAATTCTTCAATTCTTCTGTCAAACTCAAGTCTCTTCAATTCTTCTATCAAACTCAAGTCTCAATTCTCAATCTCAAACTCTGAAGTAATGGCACACAACGAAGGTCAAGATCAAGGTTATGAATACAAAAGTGATCAACAAGATTTTGCATATACATCTATGCCAGAAGTGTCACAATCCATAAAAACTATTAGAGCATCGACGTCTACAATGCCAGTAAGGAAGTCCCATAAGAGAACTTCAATATGGGAAAAGTACGCACTCAAGATGAAGACGATAGCGGATGGTACTTCCGAGAAAAGAACTTACTGCAACATTTGTAATACCAATTTCTCTTACAAAACTTCTGGTAGTACAGGTCATTTAAGTAGACATATTAGTGCATGTGAGGCTAGACATGCTAATGACAAAACAATTCAAATTTATCTTTCTTTTACTCCTGAGGGTGGTGTTTCTTTATGAAGTTATGATTCTCAAAGAACTAAGGAATTACATACTAATTTTATTTGTGTAAATAATCTACCAATTAATTTTGGTGATAATAAATATTTTGATAAGTATATTAGGGAAGTTTATTGTCCACAATATAAACATATATCTAAGAATACTACTAGACAAGATATTCTTGATTCTTTTAATATACTTAGATTAAAATTTATTAATATTATGAATACAATTATGACTTATATCACATGCTCTTCTAATATTAGGGAGGGTAGGACAAAACATAGTTATATTGCTGCTCATTTTATTGATAATAATTGAAATTTACAAAAACAATTAATAGGATTTAGGAAAATTCAATATCCACACATTGTTGAAAATGTTTTTTCTAATATTATGGATATTTTTGAATTATACAGTATTAAAAATAAAGTTAGTAGTATTACATTTGATAATGCTACTAATAATATTGCAATTACTCCAATGTTTAAAAGTAGAATAGTTCCCCCAAATGGTTTTGAATTATTTCATCAAAGGTACATATGTCATATAATTAACATTATTGTACAAGTAGAAATTACAGAAATTAAATGTTATATTAAAAATATTAGGAAAGCCATAACTTTCATTACAAGTTCAAGTAAGTGACAAGTAAACTTTAATTATATATATGAATCATTTGATTTGACACATAAAAAATTCTCTTGATATTTAACATAAATGGAATTCTTTATATTTAATGTTAGAAAGTTGTTTATCATATAAGGAACCTCTAACATTATTTTACAACTGTCATTTTGAATATTATGGTAAACAATTAACAGAAGATGATTTTAAAATTGTTGAATATTTTATTAACTTTAAAAACCTTTTTATAATACAACGGTTAAATTATCAGGTGTTTATTATTCTACTTCTGTTTATGCATTACATCGTTTATAAGAAATTTCTTATGTTTTTAGTAAATACGGGGATTATCCATTTTTCACACCGATAGCAAATAAAATGAAAGAAAAATGTTTAAAATATTGGAATGAAATTCCACTTTTATATATTTTGAGTGCTTGTTTAAATCCTAAGTGTAAATTAAAATATGTTAGTAAATTAATAAGAGAAATACAAAAAAGTTTAGGTGTAGATCTAGAATTAAATATTCACACAATAAAAGAACAATTAAACTTAATGTTTGACATATATGCTAAAAGATATAGATTACAATCAACAATAGAATTTTCTCCACCACCAATTACATCACACACATTGTCATCATCATCATCAATTTAGAGATTTTTACAAGATCCCAAATATGATAAAGATTATCCATCAACAAGAATATCTTATAGTCTTATAATATCTAGAAATAAATTAATTACTTTTAGCTCATCTAATCATCAACATTTATGGAATCAATTTCTTGATTTAAATTCATTTGATGTATTGGATTGGTGGAGAAAATAATTAGTAATTTTTCCTATTTTATCTATAATGGTAAAATATTTATTAACAAATCCATTATTTTTAGTAATATGTAAACAAGTTTTTAACATTAGCGGAAGCATGCTTAACGACCAAAAATTTAGGCTAAAAGAAGACATATTTGAAGCATTAATGTACGTAAAAAATTAAGAATTTAACTGACATCAAGTACAAGACTAATTAGATGATTGCATCGGAGAATTCTTTAACTTAAATATTATGTAATTTTTTATTTTTTAATCTTTGTAAATTTTTAAAATATGATGTAATTTTTTAATTTTTTTTAACATTGTAAAAAATTTTAATTATTAAAAAATTAATTTTTATCACTTTATTTACGAATGTCTTTATTTTTTGTATTTTTGTGATTTGTGAATGCAAGTATAACATATTTTTTATTATTTATAAATATTAAATTTTAAAATTTTAAAAATTTATATCGAATCGTGTTGACCTAACACTAACACGATACGAAAATGGTACGAAAAGGATTGTACTAGTAAGCTATGTTTGGGTCAAATTTTTTTGTCTACACAATTGACACAACTACACGTTTCCGCTATGGATGTTGCGTTAGTGCCGTGATAACAGCAATCGAGAATCTGTAACACGATAACAGCGATCGCAAATTCAACTGAGTAGAATAATTAATTTTCGAATAAAAGAATTGTCATTATAAAAAATGCTTGCAATCACGATATGATGTGTTTAATTATAAAAGTTTGTTTGGACTTATAGTTTTAAATAAATAGCACCTAAAAATAGTAGTTATTGATATATAACTAATTAATTTTCTACGAAATTTTCTGAAAATAATTATTTCTCCAAGCCAGACGTACATCTAATATTCTACGTAAAGTGGAGTTACAGTTAAGGTCTAGAGTTGATCAACTATTTTTGCTCCCGAACCGATGCATCTCACTTCCCGTATTCTTTAAGAAAAACGAAACACTTTATCGTCTTCCTTCCCACGCGCCTAATTCAAGAAAATGAAAGTACGGCGTACGTACAATGTTATCTACGAAGTTGACTTCAGATCACATGCATCAATAAAGTAAGATTAAATAAGCTTCGTTCGAGAGTAAGGATTTGAGATCGATTTTTTAATTTTAATGATTATGGAAGGAACGTCGTTTTTACACATTCTTTGATGTTTTGGTTTTAAAAGAAACGTAAAGACATCAAAACGTGAAAAACTGTGGGCGACGAAAAATCAAAAATTCGAAGGTAACTTATTTTAACATCGTAATATATAATATTGTTTATAATATTTTAATATTTGTAATAAAAACATAGTATCATCGTAATAATAGATCAAGGACAATGACACTAGTGTCATGATTTAATTAATCTTAATAACAATGAAAATCAATGCTATTATCAAAAATATAGTGTACGACTAGGAAACTCCACAGGCATATACGTAAGAAAATTACTATATATAATAATAATTAAGCAGGAACCGTAACAGACAAAAAAAGCCCTTAGTTCTACGAAAATTAAATGTATCTTAAATTGAGGCTTGGTAATTTCGATCATACAAAAGCTAAGTTGATGAAGATGGCCGGTGCAGTTCGAAATTTTTGAAAAAGTTTTCGAATTTTTAGGTGTTTATGAATCTTGGAAAATTTAGAAAAATTTTAAATTGTTTCATCGCTACAAGTATAATCTTTTTTCCATTATTTCTCACCTTTTGAGTTAAAAAAATTCTTGTAGTTGATGAAAATTTTATTACAACGTAATTTCTTGACCTTATGCATCTTGTTTAACCTTCTCTAACCATTGTTAAACTAGAAAAATGTGAAATTATATTTAAAATATTTTAATTAATTTTTCAGAATTTCTATAATGTACACAAATATTCTTAAAAAAAATTTCATTTCCTTTTTTTTTTCTCTTTTTTCTAAATTTCTATTTCTCGAATTTCCGACATACACAAATAGACCCAAATCTCCTTCCTACAATTGCAAAATTTAAATCACCTGTATGCAACCCGGCCATTTGATGTTGAGAATATTATTTTTCCTTTTGGAGTAGATCATAATTCAGTAGTTGTCGTTGGAGTACGTAAGTCTAGCTAATTCACCAATTCAAAATAGAAAAAGGGTCGGCACTCTCAAAAGAAGGTAGGGTGTAGACGATCTTATTGACGAAGATCATGTGGTGACATATTGATGTTGTATATGTGACTCCAAAGAAAGGTATCCTTGACTTGCTAATCCAGCTAGAATATAGTCATTAATACGATTGCTCTGCGATATTGTACTGAGAAATCTAGTATAAATAGTTGGGATACGACTCTACACGTAACCAGCCACCAATGGTCCTCGCATACCTAAGGATCATGGATACTGTTGCATCAAGAATGCTTCTGGTGCTCCTTGTTGTCCTCCAAGCAGCAATTGGTGGCCATTTGGTTGAGGCACAGGAAAGGCATATGTGTCAACTCGAACCTAACAATAGCTGCTCCTTAGTCTGGCTGACATGCCCCTTGGAGTGTCCCTTTACAGTACCATTGGACCCTACAGCCAAGGGTTGCTTCGTTGATTGTAGCAGTAGCAAATGTCAAACTTCTTGCAAGAGTGAGTGTACAAGTCTCCTCTTCCACTCCATCCTTTATGCATTGTAATGCCTTTTTTATCGCTGCATTTCATCCTTGATCTAACAATAATTCCTACAGAAAAATACAATTCAATTTTTCATTGAAGTAGACAAGAGATCGATGCATGGTAGTATTATTACACCCAATGGGGCAACAAATTAAACCTAGGTTGATTGCTGAAAAATGGTATGAATGATCGATCGTCATATTATCAGATAACAAATGTGTCATGTTTCATTGTTTTGCTGCAGATCGAATTCCCAACTGTGTTGGGATTGGGGCATCATGCTACGATCCCAGGTTCATTGGTGGAGATGGGACAATGTTCCTCTTCCGAGGCAAGTCCAATGAGCACTTCACCCTAGTCTCTGACCACAGTCTCCATATCAACTCCCACTTCATTGGTCACCGCCCTGCGGGTCGCACCCACGACTTCACATGGATCCAAGCCCTTGGAATCCTCTTTGATACCCACTCATTTACCATTGCCACCAACATGGATCCCATATGGGACCCTGAAATCGATCACTTTGTCATCACCTATGACGACGATGCTGTGCGGATTCCTGAAGGGCACACCTCCTCTTGGGCCTCCCCAGATGGCAACATCTATATTAAGCGTACCTTAAGAGTCAATAGTGTCACTGTCACCATCCCAGGTAAAATCAAGCCCTCAGGCTTCTTCTTCTTTTTTGAAATTATTATCTCCATAAGTCTATGTTGTCTTAACTCAGTATCTAGCAAAGAGATCATCCTAAAATGATTTTTCCTCCCCAAGTTATACGTTATGATGCAAATTAAAAGACCTATTTGGTGAAATCAGGTAAGGTGGAGATCATGGTCTCTATCATGCCAGTGACAGAAGAAGACAACAGGATTCATAACTACCGGATCCCAGCTGACAATTGCTTTGCTCACCTTGAGGTGCAATTCAAATTCTTCGGGCTATCAAACAAAGTGGAGGGTGTACTTGGACATACATATCAACCAAACTACCAAAGCCCTGTAAAGAAGGGTGTATTAACACCTATTATGGGTGGTGAGGACAAGTACATTACTACATCACTCCTCTCCAAAGATTGCAAGAAGTGCATCTATCTTGGAGATAAAAAAGGTCTTGCACTTGATAGCATTGCTTCCAACACCATTCTGGACTGTACTAGCAATGTCCACAATGGATATGGAATGGTGTGCCGCCGTTAGACATGCATGAGGAGGAATGTCCCACTTGAAAAATGACAATGAATAAATGGTTGGATGTGTAAAATTGGTCAAGTTTATATGATGCTTAAAAAGAATGCATGAAGTTAATTTACTTGCATGGTAGCATGACTTGTGTAACAAATTTCTCATTCAATAAACTGTTTTTTATGTGTAAGAGGCTTCATGTTTGTCAACATTAAACCTATATCATATTGATGGAAATGATGATTACAATAATATTCGTAGACAATATATCTCAAGTCATTTTACTAGTAGATCATTTGTCATCGGTAAAAGGATGACAGGCGTACTTAAAGGTGAGAAAAGTCTAGCGCTCCAAATAAACTGGTTTCTGCAGAATTTATTGACAAGGGTGGATGATATTACTCGCTTAATTCATCACAAAATTAAGAAGATTCAATTTAGTCATGGATACAAGCAAAATACACCTCAATTTAATCATGTGCAAATTATGTTACGATCCTTGATTTTGAGAAATAACCTTCCTCAACAACGTATTAGTTGCAATATGTGAGGAGAACCTCTTTAGGATTTTGAACATGCTATGTTTACTTATCATAATACCAATTTTGTGACAGCAATATTGTTTTTATTTTAAACAGAAATATGATAACTTGATCATGAGATTCATGAATGGTTAATCCAAGAAAAACTCTACCAAAAGTGAATCTCCTAGTAGGGTTCAGTTTTATATCAGAAGGTGGAGAAGATTCTGAAATTGACTTTACTATGTTAGGGAGCTGATTTAGCATTTTTGCAAATTGCTAGACCATACCGCACTCTATGGGTTGGACTCTACAGAAGCTTCTCAAAGTTATTGGCATGAGTCTCTCCTACAAGACTTGAGCATTATACAAGATTTGAGGATCGGACTCAGTCTGTTAAGTAATGTTTAATGTTGAATTTGTTCAACTTTGGCAAACTGAAAATGTTGGACAGTAGGGTTTCAGCCATGGTGGAAGAACTAGCGTCAATAGAGTAGAGGAACGGTTGAATCCATTTAGGGGTCCATTTATCTATCCCGTTTATCTTCGTTCTCTGCCTACCTGCATTTGTTTAAGGAAAAAAATTGAGCAATAATAGTCTTTTTCTCTTTGTAATCTACTTCCTACAACACAGCTTTAGTTCTAAATTTAAACAAAAGTAGAAATGATCGTAAACCACAGGTACACTACAATAGCATAACATCTCCAGATATTTTTCTTAGCATTGCAACAATCAACCAGAGACATAAGACTTAAATAAATCACTCAGTAACTCTATCATATGTGAATTGAAGGAAAAATAACATTTGAAGCAATTCTTAATGGATCAATTCAATGTAAGATCGTGTAGGAAGGGCACACTGTTATTGAAAAGCAATGACAGCTGTCAATAAATTCTAGTTCTGCTATACCCTGGATTCTGCAAAGCGAAAGAACTCTTCAATGTCGTCCTAACTTCATGTACTCTGTCCCACTTCTCAGCAGTTGCGTAAACATTTGAGAGTGATACACACACATCAGATGATTGATGATTCTTCTCAAGCATTTTTTGTGCCACTTTATTCCCCAATTCTAGATCTCCATGCAACCTACATCCACTAAGCAATGCACATAAAATAGAACTATCATCCTTTGAGTCAAAACCAAAAGTGTTGCCATTGTCATTTTCTAAATCCTTGAACCTATTCAACAAACTCCATGCTTCGGAAAGCTTTCCAGCTCGTGCTAACATGTCAACCAGACAAGCACAGTGATCACTTCTTGGGGTGATCCCATATTTTTCCTTCATCATACAGAAGTACTGTATTCCATCTTCAACCAACCCACAATGACTGCAAGCATTCAAAATGGAGACAAATGTCACTTCATTTGGTATAAGACCCTTCCTTAGAAATTCGTCAAAAAACTCAAGAGCCTCTGAAGCTAATCCATGAGAAGCATATGCTGTGATCATTGATGTCCAGGATACCACATTCCTGTTCACCATCCTATTAAAGATTTTTCGTGCATAATCTAAATTTGAAGACTTGGAATACATATCTATAAGAGCTGTTTCCAACATGATGAAATTTTTAAGTTCAGATCCAGAAATAGACCTAATGGTTATGGCATGAAGCTGTCTACCTACTTCTAAAGTTGCTATGCAACTGCAAGCATCAAGGGACACAGTATAAATAGAACAGCATTCTTCATCAAGGAAGGATTCTTTACAGAAGTTTGACAGTAATTTTAACCCCTTTTGTGGCATTCCATGCCATGTGTACCCAGAGATCATTGCTGTCCATGATATAACATTTTTCCTAGGCATCTCATCAAAGAAGCATTGTGCTTCCTTGATCAAGCCATTTTCAATGCTCCCAACAATCATCATGTTCCAATGGGAGATATCTTTCTCCACCAAAGTACCAAACACAAAATGTGCTTCTGCAATGCTACAGCACTTGTAGTACATATCAATCAATGTGCTCCCAATGATGGGATTTTCTGAACCAATCGGTTGACAATTTTGGAAATAACCCAATTTACACAAGAACCCATGAACCTGCCTCCCAATTCTCAACAATGACAGATTTGCACATGCAGCCAGAACAGGAACAAAAACACTGCAATCACTCATTATGAATCTACAAAAATCTGCATGCCTGATGTTCCTAATGATATCCTCAAATCTACCATTACGAGCGTATCCTTTAACCATCATAATCTTAGACAACACATCCTCCTCTCTCCCCTCTATTGCCTTCTCAGCAAGCCCAACTTCTCTACACCAAAAATACATGTTACATAATGCATTTATGACTGCACCATCCTCCTCGAACCCTGCCTTGATGAAATAACAGTGAACCTGCAACCCTGTCCACAAATCCCCAATTATAGCACAACCCGTCAGGACACTGGCGATCATGAATTCATCAACCTCTCCATCTTCCACATATCTCATACGGTAGAACAGCTCCAACGCGCTACTGCCCATTCCTGCCGTCACATACCCTGCAACCATAGAATTCCATGTGACGGCGGTCCTTTCAGGCATTCCATCAAACACTTTCCGCGCCGTGACCACATCATCACATTTCGAGTACATACCCACGACCGACGTACCAACAACAACATTGGATAAGAACCCACGCTCCAAAATCTGGGCATGAATGATTCTGGCAGGTCCATGGTCCCCGCAAGACGCGATTGCCCGGGCAGCGGAGGCGTAAGTGTACTCGTTGGGAAGTGTATTGCTGCATCCGCGCAGCATCTGGGTGAGGAGGTGGAGGGATTGGATGGGTTGGTCGGAGCGAGAGTAGGCGGAGATCATGGCAGTCCATAAGATGGTGCCTTTGGTGGGGACGGAGTCGAAGAGGCGGCGCACGCAGGAGAGGGAGGTGGAGGAGGTTGGCCGGTGAAGAAGGTAGGATTTGAGTTGACGAGTGACGGTTACCCGATCCGAGCGCAGACCGAGGCTGAGCAGGCGGGCGGAGGAAGTCATTCATGCTCTCCCCACCCTCTTCAAGGCTTCTACCGTCAAGTAGAATTTTAACTTGCATTAAATAATAACTGCTGACTGATAAACGGAGAAAAAAAAAATTTCTACTCTTATTCATTGGCTGCATGCAAATAAAAAATTACATACACTTGAAGGGGCGAGTCTATGTAAATGGTGTGTAATAACCCAATTATTTTTCTTCCTTATATATGTATATTGATATATATGTATAAGTAAGTTGTGGAAATAGCTGAGTGTCATGGATAGTTGTACCATACTACCTTGACTTATCAAAGTAAAAAAAAAAAAGTAAAGGTGAAGAAATAGTAGAGGGAGAGAGAGGGAAGGGAAAGTCACCCGCAGAATGTTTTATGGAAAATTTATATATTGTCTGCCGGTGATTATTGGTAATGGGTGTGACAATAGACCTTTGATATGGTTTGGAAAGTTGAGTTTTATTCTGGATTTTCTTTAACAGGTCTTTTAGCTGTCAAACCTTGTTAACAGGTACTTAACCTTACAGTATTAAGGGAAGAAGCTTTTCATGTGTTCCAATCGTGTGTCTCGAGCAATTTTGCTATCTACGATCTACTTTGACTTCTTCCTTTCATATTACAAATCAGTTGATCGAAATTAAAGATTTTGATATTCATATCTTTATGGGTCCATCACGATTAGTCTTCAAAATATTAAATCTATTGGATAAAGGTAACCACATTTCATTGATTCTTTTTTTTGTAACAAAAATGATTTTACAATTATGTTAGGTTTTGGCTATACGTAACTCATATCTCATCCAAAAGATAAAGATTTCATCTAGGCCTAACACTATTCGTACTAGGCGGTGTCGAGCCTAAGGTTAGAGATGTCAATCGTGTCGTGTTAGGTTAGCTTAATACGGCTCGACACGACACGAATAATTATTCATGTCATGAGTTATGTCTGGGCTAGACTCCCAGGTAATTCGTGTCGTATCGATACGGTACGAATTTCGACACGAAATAAGCACGACCCGATACAGCACGAGACTACAAGATGAGCTGTTAGAAGGGGCGAAGGGGACGACCATACAGGCCAATGAGGGAACGGTCGCTGGGTCATGCCGTCGGCGGGGTGAACGGTCACATGCACGGGTGGGCGGGCTGGGGAACCATGCCTAGGCCGGTCTCTAGGTCATTGGGTCGGCAACCAGGTGGCGACGCCAGATCCCGAGAAGAAGAGTCGAAGAGGGGAAGGGGAGAACTGAAGAAAAAGAGAGAAGAAGAAGGGAAGACGGGAAGAAGTGAAGAACTCAAGTTTGAAGAAGATGAGAAGAAGAAGAGGAAGAGCCGAAGTGCAACAGTCAACTGGCGTCACGCCATTGCAACTGACGTCACAGCATGCAATGGTCGACCAACGTCACATCATGCAATGGCCAACGTCACAACGTGCAACAGTCAGGTCCTCGGGTCGGCACGCAATGGGCAGGGTGTGCAATAGGCAGGACATGCTGCCGCTGCTACGCATGCAACAGGCAGCCCACTTCCATGCAACAGGCGGCCTGCTACCGCGTCCAATAGCCAACGGGCGACCCACTTCCACCCAACGAGCGGTCGGCAGCCAGGTGCAATGGCCAACTACCCTCATCAATTTTTCTCTATAAATTGAGGGAGTTGGGTTCTTTTTTTTTCACCCAACTCTTCATCTCCTCCACTCCAATCTCAATTCTCAATTTCTCAAATTTTCTCACTCAATTCACATTTCACAAATCACAAACAGTGGCCCACTACCAAGGTCAAAGTTCTAAAGGTTACAGATATCCTTAAGAAAACTTTCCTGAAGCTGAATTAATGCTGTCAATGGAGACTACTGGAGCTTCAACTTCAACTGTGTCGCTGAGGATGTCTTGGAAGAGAGTTTTCATCTGGTCAAAGTACACAATAATGATGAAAGCTATGACAGACAACACTTCAGAGGAACGAGCCTTTTGCAACCTCTGTAATGCTGACTTATCTTGCAAAACCTCTAGCGGTACAGATCATTTAACTAAGCATATTAGTACATGTGAAAATAGGAATAAGGATAAAACTATTCAAACCCAACTTTCTTTTACACCTGAGGGTAGTGTTAGCTCATGGACTTATAATTCTGAAAGGGTTAGGGACTTGCATGCTAAATTTATTTGTCAAAAAGATTTATCAATAAGTTTTGGAGGAAATAAACGTTTTGATGAATATATTAGTAAAACATATTGTCCACAATATAAACATGTATCTAGAAATACTATTAGGTCAGATATTATGAATTCATTTAATATGCTTAGATTAAAACTTATTAATGTTATGAGTACAATAATGACATATATAGTATGTACTTCAGATATTTGGTCGGATAAAACTAAGGATGGATACATAGCTGTAACTACATATTATATTGATCAAAATTGGATTTTACAAAAAAGATTAATAAGATTTAGAAAAATTCAACATCCACGTACTGCTGAAACAATTTTTACAAACATTATGGAAATTTTTGATTTATATGGAATTAGAAATAAAATAGGTAGTATAACTTTTGATAATGCAGCTAATAATACTACAACAATACCAATGTTTAAAACTAGATTAAGTCCACCAAATGGTTTTAAATTATTTCACCAAAAATGTATGTGTCACATAATTAATATTATTGTACAATCATGTATAAAAGAAATGGAAATTTATATTGAAATTCTTAGAGATGCTGTAAGTTTTATAACTAGTTCAGTAAAGTGGCAACAACAATTTGATGAAATATATGATTCTTTTGAAATGCTACATAAAAAATTCCTTTTAGATGTTCAACATAGATGAAATTCATTATATTTAATGTTAGAAAGTGTATTACAATATGAAATTCCAATAATGTCTATGTATAGTGATGATTATCAACAACAGTTAAGTGATGATCATTTTAAAATTGTAAAATATTTTATTAAATTTTTAAAACATTTTTATGATGCAACTGTTAGATTATCAGGAATTTATTATTCTACATCTATCTATGTGTTGCATCATTTATATGATATTTCATGAGTTTTTAATAAATATGAGGCATATCCATTTTTCCAACTAATAATAAATAGGATGAAACAAAAAAATTTAAAATATTAAAATGAAATCCCTACATTATATATTTTGAGTGCATGCTTAGATCCTAGGTGTAAAATAAGATATACTACTAAATTAATTAGGGGAATACAAATGGATTTAGGTATAGATTTAGGATTAAATGTTAATACAATAGAAGAACAATTAAATCAAATGTTTGATTTATACGCACAAAGATATGGATTAAGAATAAAACATTCTCCTCCACCAATGTCCACGATACCAGAATCAAATGTTGGACCATCTTCAGATTCTTAGGCATTTTTACAAGATCTAAAATTTGATAAAGATATTCTAACATCATCATCATCATACAATTATAATCTTATAATATCTAGACAAGAATTAATTACTTTTAATTCAACCAATCACCAATCATTATTAGTTACTCAACATGCTAACTTAAATACATTTAATGTTTTAGATTGGTGGAGGCAACAATCAATGATTCTTCCAATATTATCAATAATGGCAAAGGATTTATTAGCAATTCCAGTGTCTTTAGTAGCTTGTGAACAGGTTTTCAGCATGAGTGGCAACGTGTATGATGACCAAAGATGTAAGCTTAAAGAAAATATAATAGAAGCATTAATATGTGTGAAAGACTGGGAGCTTACTCGACTCCGTGAATAAGATCAAGTTGAAGAATTTACAGAGCAACTCTCAAACTTAAACATTTCATAATTAAAACTTTGTAATTTTTTCAAAAATGTAATTTAATTTTGTTATAATTTTTTTAAAAATGTAATTGTAAATTTGTAATAATGTAAATATAAAATATGTAATTCATTAATAAATAAAAATTTTAATTTAATTATATGCATTGTTATCTTATTTATTAAGTTGAAAGTTGAATGTTGTAATGTTGATTGTTGAATTAAATTTAAATATTGATGGTTGAATACTTGAACGTTGAATATTGATGGTTAAATATTGAGGGCACGAGTTCTGTAGGCGTCCATCGATCGTAAGATTGACGGTTGAAATTGAAAAACTTAAAAACACTCTCTCATGCACATGAAATTTAAAAACACTCTCTCTCATGCCGTAGGTGAAATTTAAAAATACTCTCTCTCATCAGCAGGTGAAATTTCAAAACACTCTCTCTAATGCAGCAGGTGAAATTTAAAAACAGTCTTCTTTAACAGAAAAAATTCATTCACGTACGTATAATTAATTTTTCATTAATTAC
>JAMKPZ010004517.1:0-15788 GCA_024699675.1 Amphibolis antarctica
AAAACTTTAAAAAAAAAAAAAAAAAAAAAAAAAAACATTCGTATGATTCGGTCCAAAAAAAAAAATCGAGAAAGCAAGAAAAATAAACTCAGAAAGGTGTAAATTCAAACATTCATTTCCACTTTTTGAGGGGGCAACTGTTTGAAACCAAAAAATTTACATAATAAGATTTGAAACTAAAAAATTTGATGTATTAAGATTTCCCAATCAACACATTAACTCATTAATCAAATTCATTTTACAATAAAATTACAAATTATTTTCATGAATCATACACTCGAGGATGATTCCACCACCTCTCGAACCTTCGCGTTGCCTACATTGTCGCCAGTCAGGAAGAGCGTGTGGCCAAAATGACCTTCGCGAAGAAGGAGAGAAGGGCGTGGGTTGGACTGGGTCGGGCCGCGAGTGTTAAAAAAATAACAAAAACAAAAATAAAATCTCGGCCCAAACAAAAAAAGAGAAAATTATAAAAGAAAAGAGAGAAAAATAAGAAAAGATGATAAGTTTTACTAAAAGTTTTTAAATTTAAACTTATCACGTAGATTTTCACACTAGATTAGAACTTATCCATTAAATTCTCATATTGAATTAAAAGGCTTCACATTCAAGTGAAACCTAATTAAAATTGAAGCTATAAAGTTTCACGCTAATTGAAACTCGTTAAGTTGAGAATGAAATTATTGCGTTTTGTCTAAATCCAAACTTAGCAAGTTAAATTAAGATCATAAAGTTTCACATTAATTGAAACTTATGAAATTAAAAATGAAATTATTAGATTTCACCTAAATTGAAACTTGATAAGTTAAAATCAGAATTATAAAGTTTCACATTAATTGAAACTTATAAATTGAAAAAATAGGATCATTAAGTTCCACGTTAAATTGAGACTTGTTAAATTAAAATGAGACTAGAAAGTATTAAGTTGAAATCGAAATTATTAAGTTCAACTTGTGAAATTAAACCGAAACTTATCAAATTAAAATCAAAATGATAAAGTTTCACGTTAAAAAGAATTTATGAAATTGGAGATAAAACTTATTAAGTTCCACATTAGATCGAGACTTAGTAAATCAAAATTAAAACTATAATCAGAGTTTCATATTAACTAAAATATACGAAATTGAAATTAAAATCAAGTTTCATAATCATTGAAACTTACGAAATTAAAATTAAAATTAAGTTTCATAACCATTGAAACTTATGAAATTGAAATTAAATCAAGTTTCATAATTATTGAAACTTATGAAATTAAAATCGGAAATTTATAAGCTTCGCATTAACTCGAAGCTCATTAAATTGAAACTTAAGTGGGAATTAAACAAAACAAACCACTAAACCAAAGTAAATTAAATTGTTTCACACTAAATCGAAACTTAAATCAAAATTAAAAAGAAAATATAAAATTGTCCGAATTAACTTGGTTTGACATATAAAAGTTTTGTACTATATCGAAACTTAAATCAAAATTGAATGAAAAACGAAAGAAATTAAACTAACTTCAATGAAACCTTTGAAGTTCCACACTAAATTAAAACTTCCAACATGCTAAATCAAACTAAATATTTGGAATTCCACATTAAATTGGAATTCATAACAAATGAAAGCAAACTAAATTAAGTTAAGTTATAGCTTCGCATGATACTAAGTCGAAGTTTTAATGAATTAATGACAAACCAAACCAATGAGCCTCACATTAAAAGAAATATACAAACAAAATCACTCATGGGAAGGAGTTTAAACTACCCATAAAATATAAAATGCTCCTAGATAGGAGCCTAAACTGTCTAAAAATTCTAAATGTTTTAGATAAAATATATAAAATATTTAAAACATTTATAAATTAAATATAAAAACATTCAAATTGAAATGCTCTTAGGTAGGAGCCTAAACTACCCATAAACTTTAATGTTTTAGATAAAGGAAAACATAAAAGACATCTAAAACATTCTATGAATACAAATTACTCCTAAACAACAGTTTGAACTATCTATAAATTTATACAAAATTTAAATAAAATTAAAATGCTCCTAGATATGAGTTTAAAGTAGCCACAAATTTAAATGAAATTAAAATGAAATCCCTCTTGGGTAGGAGCCTAAACTGCCCATAAACGTTAATGCTTTAGATAAAAAATAAAAGATGTCTAAAACATTTAAACACAAAAAAATATAAAATGCTCCTGTGCAAGAGCTTAAACTACTCATAAATATAAAATGCTCCTAGATATGAGCTTAAACTATCTAAAAACTTAAATCAAAAATACGAAAAGTTCTTGGACATGAACTTAAACTATCCACAAACTTAAATCAAAAATACAAAAAGCTCCTAGATATAAGCTTAAACTATCTACAAATTAAAATCAAAATTGAAATGCTTCTGGATGTGAGCCTAAACCATCCACCAAATTTAAAATCAAAATTGAAATTGATTCTAGATAGGAGCCTAAACTGTCTACAAATTTTAAATGTTTTAGATGAAAATATATAAAGTATCTAAAATGTTTCAAAAAAAAATACAAAATGCTCCTGAGTAGGAGTTCAAACTACCCATAAAATCAAATTGCTCCTAAATAGGAGCCTAAACTGTTTATAAATTTTAAATGTTTTAGATAAAATATATAAAACATCTAAAACGTTCATAAATTAAAATCAAATTACTCATAAACAAGAGCTTAAACTGTTTATGAATTTATACAAAATTTAAATCAAATACAAAATGCTCCTGGGTAGGAGTTCAAACTACCCATAAAATCAAATTACTCCTAAACAAGAGCTTAAACTGTTTATGAATTTATACAAAATTTAAATCAAATACAAAATGCTCCTGGGTAGGAGTTCAAACTACCCATAAAATCAACTTGCTCCCAGACAGAAGCCTAAACTGTCTATAAATTCTAAATGTTTTAGATAAAATATATAAAACATCTAAAACGTTTATAAATGAAAATCAAATTACTCCTAATAAGAGCTTAAACTATTTATAAATTTAAAATTTAAAGCAAATCATTCTTGAGAAGGAGCTTAAACTACCCATAAAATATAAAATACTCCTGGATATGAGTTTAAACTATCCACAAATGAAATTAAAATTAAATAGCTCCTGGGCAAGAGCTTAAACTACCCATAAAATATAAAATGCTCCTGGATATGAGTTTAAACTATCTACAAACGAAATTAAAATTAAATAGCTCCTGGGCAAGAGCTTAAACTACCCATAAAATATAAAATGCTCCTAGAACCTAAACTATCTAAAAAAATTCTAAATGTGTTAGATAAAATATATAAAATATTTAAAACGTTTATAAATTAAATACAAAAAACATTCAAATTGAAATGCTCCCAGGTAGGAGCCTAAACTGCCCATAAACATTAATGTTTTAGATAAAAAAAATAAAAGATGTGTAAAACATTTAAAACTAAAAAAAAAATATTAAATCCCTCCTGCATACGAGCTTAAACTGTCCACAAATTTAAACAAAGTTGAAATCCCTCCTGGGTAGGAGCCTAAATTGTCTATAAACATTAATGTTTTAGATAAAAAGAAATAAAAGATGTCTAAAACATTCAAAACTAACAAATATTAAATAGCTTCTGGATATGAGCTTAAACTGTTCACAAATGAAATCAAAACCAAATAAAACCATCTTCAAAATTAAAAATCAAAATTGAAACTTTACAAAATCAAATCATTCCTAGATATGAGTTTAAATTATCCACAAATTTAAACAAAGTTGAAATCCCTCCCGGGTAGGAGCCTAAACTGCCCATAAACGTTAATGTTTTAGATAAAAAAATGAAAGATATCTAAAACATTTAAAACTACAAAATATTAATAGCTTTTGGATATGAGCCTAAACTATCTACAAACTTTAAATGTGTTAGATAAAAACATATAAAATATCTAAAACGTTTTAAAAATACAAAATGCCTCTTGGGTAGGAGTTCAAACTACCCATAAATATAAAGCATACTCCTAAATACGAGTCTAAACTGTTTAATAAATAGTATAAACAATTAAACAATGTACTTTTGAAAAAGAGTCTGAGTTTCTCATAACAGCAACACTCCTCGGTAAGAGCGTAAACTACCTGAAATGTTGGGTTGCATTGACTCATAGAAGAGAAATTATATCTCTCATTGCAGCGTGAAAGAGAATAAAAGCAGATAACTACTTTGTAATAGGCTTTGACTATCTTATATGATGTAGTAGTCGTACTTCTTTATATATGATGTGTACATCTAGTTGCAATGACATAATGCAGTTGAGACATTCTTCTTTAAAGAAGTTGTAAAGTGCAGAATTGGTCATTAACTCTTGAGAGGTTCTAGACACAACTAAAATGCATAACTCTCGTGTATTTCTTAATAGATAAATTATCATTATTTGTTATAATGAAAAAAAAATCTCACATCAACATTGTCACTATTAGGCTCATTTAGTGACAGATATATTCTCTAATTTTTGTTGACTGATTAAAACATCCGTCACTATTTCTTTTTATAGTAATGAATTGAAAAATCTGTCTCTGAAGGTGAAAAATAGCGCTGGATTCAGAAATACAATTGTCACCATAAGCCCAATTTCTTGTAGTGTTTCTCTTGTTGATAGCTAGAGCTCAACTACTTCCATAAATCTATTTCAGATTCTTCACTGTTCATTTATTTCAGTGGCACTATCCAAGCATACCTCTTATTATATGTGGACGATATAATTCTCACCAACAATGGTGAAAATTTTATTCAACAGCTTGTTCAACTTCGTTAATCTTTTAAGCTATGAATCGTGTTGCTCAGTTTATGCAAGCTCCCACCAATTCTCACTTGATTGTAGCTAAACATATTCTTCAATACTGAAGAGGTAATCTGTCCTACAAACTCTTTATTGTTCCTGGAGATTTGCAGTTACAAGCATACGACGACTCAGATTGGGCTAGCTGTCCAGATGATTGGTGTTCCGCCCATGGTTACTATATTTACTTGGGTGCTACTCCAATTTCATGGAGTTCTAGAAAGCAAACTATCGTTGCTCGATCTTCAGTTGAAATCTAGTATCGTGCTTTGCCTCACACTACAACTAAAATTTTATGGCTCCAATCGTTACTTGGTGAATTACGTTGTTGTTCTTCTATTGTTCCTCTTATTTGGTGCGACAATACTTCAGCTATTTTCTTGACTCACAACCTTGTTCTGCCTAGCCGCATTAAGCATGTTGAGATTGATCTGCATTTTATCCGTGAGAAGGTGGCTGCAAATTAAATTTTTGTGCATTACATTCTGCCTGATGCGCAAGTTGCAGATATTGTTTACTCAACAACAAATTGGGCATTCTTATGAATGCTCAGTTTGAAGGGGATGATATATGTAATAAATATATAATCACAAAACACAAAGATTTTATAATAGTTTACCTAAATTGAACTAGTTCACTCCTCAAAAGAGTTTTCACTGATTGCAAATGTTTTATTGGTTAAAATTTCAACATTTTTAAGCAAGTATTATTTTTGTAGAAAAATACTCCAATAAACCTCACCTCAGTCCTTCAGAAAACATTGCAAACCTAAGCACGTACAGCAACAAATCTTCAATTAAATTTTAGGACACAATCGAGTGCAGTAGATCTTCAATGTGTTCAAGCTTGTAGGGTGTGCAATAATAAATTTGTTTTCAACTTTACTTACCATAAAATCAACTTAATTCAACAATCACGAAGAATAAAAGTTGAAAATAATAAAATAAATAATGTTAAAATTATATAATAATTATTCAATGAAAGTTTGTATACGAGAATTTGTATATTAGCGATAATATGTAAAAACTTGTATAAAGTTGAAGGTGAAACCCTCGACACTAAAACAAAACAAAGGCATAATCTTCTACTAACTTCTTGTTTATGGTATATCTGCTGATTTGTATTTATAAGGTGTGTTTGTTTTAGCTTCAAAATATAGCTCTTATCTTCTAGCTAAAATGGTGTTGTAGCTGTGTCTTAATGGAATAACGCTTGAAAGAAGAAATTAATAGTTTAAGAGTTATGTTTTTATAAAATTTCAATTTTACTTTTAAATGGCCTATTTTTTTAAAATGTGATGTAATTAAAATTTTTATGAATATAATAGATATATAAAAGAGGAATGTTATTTGTAAGTAAAGATAATTTTAAAACTATATAATCATAATTTTTTATAATTTTGTAATACTTCTATTTTTAAATATAATTTTTAAGTAATTTTAAAAAAAATTTCCTTTTACTTTTTTCTTTTTTTTTCACTTCTCTCTTTCATTCCCTTTTTCTTTTTCTTTATTTTCTTTTTCTCTTCTTATTCGACACCCTCTTTTTACTTTTTCATCATTTACAATCTTCTAGGAGAAGATAGAATAGAGGTAAACTTCTTGTGCGAATTTTGAGTATATAAGTAAATTTATCTTTTTCGTAGAACATGATTGAAGAGTCGTTATAAGAAATAACTAGCAAAGCAAAAGTTACTCTTCATGTCTTTCACACATGAATTACATAAAAACAGGTGTGCTAACTTTTAAGAATAAATACAGTAACATAAATAAATGAAATTTATTTATACTATTTTACAAATTACTCTAATTTACTTTAAAAATTAAAAATAAATGCAAACAAACGTACCGATAAGCAATAAATGCTCTATTTTTCATTATAATTTTACATTGTTAATTTTCTCATATTCTATTTGTTTGTAAGGTAACTATTATGTATCTTCATTTTTTATTATGTACCATAACATTTTATAGTAATATTTATTAAATAATTTTAATATTTTATATTAAAAAATTATACTAAAATACTTAATCATAAATTATATATTTTCTAAAATAACAAAAACCTCACCTCACCTACTTCCAAAGTATTTTAAAAGTGTCACACTTTTTTTTAAATTATACGATTTACGATAAAAAAGTGATGATAGTACTTTTTAAAAGTTACGATGAATAATGAATAATGAATAAAATACGTAAAAAATAATGGATAGTATTTATTATAATAATGTAATGATAATATTTTTTCAAAAGTTACGATAAATAATGAATAAAATATATAATAAAATAATAAATAGTATTTATTATATTAATATGATCATAATATTTCTTAAGAACTAATTTTTTTTAGAATTATTACATAATAAATAATATAAAATTATTTAATAAATAATATTATAAAATATTATAATATATAATAAAAATATAATTACACGAGAAAAAATACAATAACAATTTTCTACGTTATCATCGACATCAGTGACAACTTTCCAAATTGGCTACATAGGAGACAGCGGGTCAAATAAGTTTCTTGTTGGAACTTGGTGTCCACTCGTTAGCTTTACTGACTTTTCAAATTTTTTTCCGTTTATTCGAGAAGTTTCCACATGTTTCTTATCATTTGTTATAAATTTTTATATATTATTGTTATTGTGTAAATTTTGATATATAAAATATATTTAGAAGTATTTTTTTTTAACTTTAAAAGTTAGATAAATTTTTGAAGTTATTTTCGTAAATAAAGTAAGAATTGTATAATAATTTAAAAGATAAAAATTTATATGTTAAAATTTATACAGTAATAATAATATTAAGATTAATTTTAAAAACTTTAAAACGTTAGTGTAACCTTACACATATTATAATTGCACGGAACTTAAGATTTGTTTAAGGAAAACTTTTTCTTTTGCTTTACAAATTTCTATATATTATTATTATCGTATAAATTTTTAAATATAAATTCTTACCTCACAAAATTAACCAAATATATACTAATACAAGTTAAATTCTTTCAACAATATTTACATTGAATTTTAAATTTAGAACTTCCATCCACACCAATCGGAAATTTCGTCCTAACTAATTAAAATCATTCTAATCACGTAGTTGATTGGAATTTGTTCTAGCCAATTAAAACTTCTGTCTTGACTAACTGTAACTTCCAACCTAGCTATATATAAAACTAGAACTTCTGTTTTAACCATGTAGAAAATTGAAACTTTTGTCCTAATTATGCAGCCAATTGGAACTTTTGTCTTGACTAATTGAAACTTTCATCTTAGCCAACCGAAACTTTCATCTTAACTACTTGTGAACATACCTTAATATTAACATTCAAATATTTTTTTATTAATATTTTCATTTTTAATATTGATTATTTACGGTTACATTTACGATAGGTTTTTTTAAAAAAAAATTATAAAAAAAGAAAAATGAAAAATCGACGACAACGAGAAATCATGGGACCGTATAAAGGTATAGAGAGAGAACTAAGCGGGAATGTATGGGACTTTGAGAGCGTGTGAGGGGCAAGAAATTGTTCACCGGAAGAGCAGCAAAAAACAATGATTTTTTCCATTTCATGAATGCTAAAATAGGAAAATTGAACGCATGCTAAGAAATCACTAAAAAATAATTTTAATATTATCACTTAAAATTTTTTCTTTTTTCAAAAAAATTATATCAACACGAGGAAATTTATACTATAAAATGCCCAACAAATATCTGGAGCTCGACGCGCCCCAATCAGAAAAACGCCTTCGGTATCATCGCGGAGACAGGGTAGGAGAGTGACGGTGGTCGTCGGGAGGCGATGGCGGTGGCGGAGCTCTGGGGAACACTGAAGGCGGCGATCGTGGCCTACACAGGCCTGTCTCCGGCGATCCTCTTCACGGTGCTGGCCGTGGCAGTGGCCTTCTACCACGTTGTGTCTGGTTTCTTCCAGCCCTCCCCTCCGCCTCCCTCCAGAGACGTCGCCAAGCGGGAGCCCTTGCCGCCCCCGGTACAGCTCGGGGATATTACGGACGAAGAGCTGAGGCAGTACGACGGGTCCGATCCGAAAAAGCCCCTCCTAATGGCTATCAAGGGACAGATCTACGACGTTACACAAAGCAGGTAAAAAGGGCAAATGATGTCTTCTCCTCCTGCTTCCCCTCTTTTGCTTGATTTTATGGATTTATTTTCCTATTTCCAGAACTTGGAGTCGATGTGGTTCTTGTGCTGTTGATTTATGGTTATTTTCCTCCATTGCTAAAATAATTTTCTAATGATTATCTTGACTTTGTAACAGTAGTTAGTTTAGACCTGTTTCGATGCTGTTGTGTTTGAAGGGTGACTTTGATGAGGTGACGATTGTTTAGGCTTTATTGGAATATCTCTCATTTTCGATTCAGATGAATTGTTTCGGTGATGCAAAGTTATTCAGCAAATATATTTCATTTTCATGTCTCTATCGTTGCTGCTGTTGTGGGTAGGATGCTAGGATTTTGCTGAGAAATTATGCTGATGATAACTGGCTTCTAAGCCGGAATAACTTGGATATTGATTTTACTGATAATTATGTTGATTACTGGTCTCTAAACCAGAGTTGCAGCACTTTCTTTTTGAACTTGGGTTTTCTAAATTCTTTTCCTTTTGTGGACGGAGTGGATTATCTTTGATTTGTTTATTGGCGCTGTTAGTACTAAGCGGTTTCTATTGTTGAACAATTTTGTGGGTTATTGTTGGATTGGTTGTCGGTTCTCCCGTTTCCAGTTATATATGCTGGCCCCAAGTTGTTTCCTGTTGCTAATATGACGCTCCTTTTTCAAGTTGTCCATAGGCTATGCCAATATTGCCTGTTGATTACATTAAAAGAAATCAATCTTATTTACAATGAATATATGTAAATTTCCATTTTTGCTTGAAGAGGGAAGCAAGATAGTTTGTGACTTCGTGTGCAGTGAATAAACTCATGCACTATGGATTCCTCATTGAACTAAGCAATACATTCCTAGAGGAACATGTACTTAGAGTAGCATCATGGTATTTATTGAAGAAAAATGACCTCATTGCTGTGTTACTGTACTTGCTGTTTACTTTGATGTGCGCTAAGCAAGCTGTTAAAGCCTACCACTTTGAAATATATACGAAGAATATACTGCTTTTAATTGCTAGGATGATGCTTTGCTTGCTTGTGATCTTGACTACTCATCCGATTACATTAGCAGATCACTTGAATGCTTTTTTTTTTCTGAAACTGGATTGCTTGCATGTTGTTGAATGCTTTTCTTGATTATCTGTGCCATACGAGTTGATGTGATATCTGCTGCATTATACGTGTTTTCTTTGTGTAATCACATGATCCTTTGAATCAATTTGGTGTAGACCCTATAAAAAGTAGTAATCCGATCCCCACACACTGTGACAGCAACACAATGTCCTAAATGTTCATATTCTCAAATAGTCCATGTAGATTATAAATAGGAAGCCTTCCTGACTCTTCCATTGGTTTCCACAATGCATGGTAAATTAAAGAGATGGCTGCAGGTAAAATATCTTGAAGAGAAGGTATTTCCCTTATCTTCTCTGTTTTTTTTGAGTTTTCTCAGACAATGTTTATTTTGTTTTTGCAGGATGTTTTATGGACCTGGAGGTCCGTATGCATTGTTTGCTGGCAAAGATGCTAGCAGGGCCCTGGCAAAGATGTCATTTGAGGAAAAAGACTTAACTGGAGATATTGAAGGCCTTGGCGCATTTGAAGTTGATGCTTTGCAGGACTGGGAATACAAGTTCATGAGCAAATATGTTAAAGTGGGTACCATTAAGAAACCTGGTCCTCTGAATCAGGAATCTGCTGGGAATGATACTTCTGAAATAACAGAAACTGTTGCTCGAGATTCTGCGGAAAGTTCTGTGCAGAGTAAGGAAGTCAGTAATGCACCTGGTGAAGTTGACTGTTCAAATAATGGCGAAGCGGATGCCGTTGAAGCAGTGCTTGCAAAAGAAGAGACCAGCAAAGACTAAATTCTGCATCTAGTTGTTTTATTTGTGCGACCAGTGCTAGTGTTGTCATATGTAGCTTGAGTGGAGGAGCATCTCAAGCATGCATATCTTAAATTTGGGTGATGCCCTTCTGGCTCACCAAACTACCCGTTTTCTCTAATTAAGTTTTCTAGTTGATGATTCCTGTACGGTGAATCTGAATATGAAAACTTGAAGTTTGCCTTGATGTTGGAATAAACAATTTTCTCATGCTTCTGGTTGATACGCTAGCTCAATCTGAATTCCCTACTTGTTTGATCTTGTTGCATATTTGTTGGTAGGGTTTTTCATTAAGCGGGTGTACATAGAATTAATAGAAATTGAATTATTAGAAATTTATTTTTTGAGTAGAATTAAATTAGGAAAATGAATTCAAAGGTGTTTGTGTATCTATCAGAGATTTTTGTGGTTGGATGGAAGTGGATAAGGAAGTTTGAATTGACTAAAGTTTAGATAATTAAAATTTCATTAGTTTAGATTTTATTTTTATCTTAAATTAAAGAGTGAATGGTATTAATAGAAATGAATTTAATTTAATTTTATGTAATCCATGAGAATTAAATTCATTTTAATTCAATTCTTATGAATTATATTGACACAATGTCTAAATCGGATTTATGCTTGTTTCATCAATGAACATATTTTTCTTATAGCAGATAAAAGAAATAGTGACAATTCATACTTAAAAATTGAAGCATTTCTTTACAAAAATATTGTCTATATGCATTAGTCAATGGTTGTGATATCCCTATAGGTTATTCGGTGGACAAAAAGAAAAAGGTGAACTATAGCAACAGCTATTTTTTGATATTTATAATATTTTGGTTTATATTTTAAAGGTATGTTTACAAGTAACTTTTTTTAACTTTTAAAATTATTATTAATACACAGATTATAATATATAAAATGTTTGATCACTAGGTTAAGTCATGTATTTGGTATTTTTTAGAGTACACCTAGTATAACATAAGTAGAACAAAAATGGTATAACAAATTTAAATTTGTTATAATGATTTGGAGAATTGGTGTTTTAATGTTAAAAATTTGAAAAAATTGAGAAACTGATAAACAGTATTCGAAGTTTTAACATAGACAGTAAAGTTAATAAAAATAGAAGTTCCGCTAGATTCAAGTTTATAAAAATAGAAGTTCCACCAGAAAGTTAATTAAAAAGATTAGAAAAAAATAGAAGTACCGAAAATCCATGCCTTAGAAAATGGTAGTTTTACTTGAAAATTAAACTTTTCTAGAGCTCAACAGCCAGCCATAAAGTTATTAGCATAAGTTTACGGCTTACCATATAGTTATCATATTTAATAATTACACTTAAAAAAAAAATTTACACCTTGGACAAAAAAATTTGAAACATGATTCAGATATCTAAATAGTTATTCGAATTTCTCTGTAATACAATAAATCTTAGAAATCTCTCCTAGGTCAAATTTGGATAACCGTTTTTAGCAAAACGTTATTCTGAATTAACTTCAAAAAAAATCGGAACATCATTTGGATATCCGAATGATTATCCTAATTATTTTTGTACTGCAATATGTCTTAGAAATTTCTCTCTTGTAATTTTTGGATATCTGTTTCTCTGTAAAATAGTATTTCGATTTTTGGTTCTTATTTCAAATTGTTTCCAAAATGAAATAAATCCATTAGAAAAGCAAATCCCGTAAATTAAGAAATCAACATTGACTATATTAACATATAAATCTTTAATTAATGGATTTTTTAGAGATTTTTTTGTAGGAACAAAAGATTAAAAATATGCAAACTTAAAGCAAGAAATACAAGTTTTCAAAATTCAAATTGAAGATTCTAAAATTGGCATATGACTAGAATACATGGAAATATGTTATCTTTGGCAATTTAGTCTTTATAAAAGGGCTATAGAGTAAGGAGAAATAAAGTGGCTAGAGGTGCTTTTGTTGAAGGAATTTTCGTGGGTTTTTCCTTTGCTCTCTGTGTGTGCACTTTGTGAGATTGCTTGTATTTTTGTAATTTTCAATCTCACTTAGTATTGTAAGGTTTGCAAAGCTTACTCACTAAGTTGTGGTGAGACATTGTAAACATAGTGTGTTTGTAGTGGATAGGTTTATTTGTTAAGCCTTAGAAACAAATGCTGAGTTTTTCTTTATTAAGCTCGGAAAAACAAAGAAGTGTAAAAGTTTAGGTGTGAACTTATAAAATATTCAAAGTGATAGTGAAAAACTCGACCTTGGGAAGTGAACTAGCCTTGGTTTGGAACCACTATAAAATTTATATCTCTGTTTTAATTTTTATTTTACTCTATTTTTACATTGAATTTTTGGGTGTTTTACTATTCACCCTCTCTAGTGAAGTCATTTGATCTTAATAGTAGGAACTGGAGAAGACCATCCTAGTGCTCATTTGTAACCGTGCTACCCACCAAAGAAGGGTGAATTCTAGGATAGGTGACAAATGCTTAGGAGATTGTTAGACTCAATGGAGTGAAGGCTAGGAGTGAGTTTTGCTAGAATTGATTTCCACATTTGACAATCCTCTCTGCATTTTGGGTTTCGGATTCACCGAACTTTGATTCTCTTTTTCTTCCATTTCCACTTGCAATTCATTAGTATAGTTGGGATCTCTAGTTGGTGTTAAGGATAATGTTTTATTAATTATCTATTTATATTTTGATGATGAGTAATTGATGATGAGCAATTGATGATGAGCAATGTTGTTTCAAAGCCTTAAAATATGTTTAATGTTGATTAGTATATAAGTTTATAGTTAACATGTTATCAGATGAGTCACTTACATTTTAACTCAATGGAAAGTTTCTAAGTGTTAACTCAATAGAGGTCCGTTGTATTACGCGATAACTTAATGAAAGTCTTTTAGTTCAATTTCAGGTCTCTCATCTATTGCAGGAATTTCAAATGTTTTATGATGCATTGTGATGCAATAGCAAGAATCTGTGGATGTAGAACTTAATGATGTTGAAACATGACAAGATGACTCATACTTGTTGATGTACTCATATGTACACTGTGTACTTGTGGTTTTAAGCTTAGACAGAAAATCCATCAATCAAGTTTATGGTGCTGTTGCCTCAAATCTCTTATTTTTCTCTCTAATCTACTCTAACATGGTTACAAGCTAGGCTCAAGGGTTAACCCCTTTCCTGAGCCACCACCACTTCTG
This sequence comes from Amphibolis antarctica, assembly GCA_024699675.1. NCBI lineage: Eukaryota > Viridiplantae > Streptophyta > Magnoliopsida > Alismatales > Cymodoceaceae > Amphibolis > Amphibolis antarctica. The sequence continues at coordinate 13,983 of JAMKPZ010004517.1, forward strand.
GCAAGCAAAGCCACCAGTCACTGGTCAGGTAGAGTGATTTCTGTGTTGATCAAGTGATTTATTTGTTATAATATCTTGTCTACTGATTTATTTTTACATTCTATATGTTTTGTATACTCTTCTTTTAATTTCTATTCATCTTTTATAATCTTTGATACAATACATCCTTATCCTTTTTAAAAAATAGTAGTATAAACCGATGATAATTAAGCCTTGCTAAAAGTGATTTGCAAAAAAAGTTTAAAAATTACCATTGCAACGGTAACGTGGGATGAGAGAATTTTATAAATTATTGTATTAAATGTAAGTGTCAATTTTGTTTAGTTTACATCAAAAATATAGTAGTCAAACAATTGAATATTTAATTTTAAATATTTGAATTAATTTTTTTAATACAATACTACCCCAAAAAAATGTAAGCCATAAGATTTGTTCGATAACTTTGAACTTTGTTAATACAATACTACCCTAAAAAAAACTTATACAAAAACCTTACTTTATAAATATATTTTTTATCTATTTCCTTATTTTTCGATGTTGAGGAAAATAGATCTGTGTGATGCACCTAACGACCAATCGGAGGAATAGTTTCATCTCAGGCACTGTTTTGTTTGTTTATAACATAATTATTATATATTTTTATTTTTAACTATATATTATATTAATAATATTTATTAAATAATTTTAATATTTTTTATTAAAAAATTATACCAAATTACAACATAAATTATATAATTTCTTAAAAAAAAAAAACTTCAATTCATCTAATTCTATATCTTAGCCTCTATTTGTTTATGCATTATATCTTATGCACCCTTGTTTTTTTTAGTATGTATTGAGCTTCTATGATATAATTTATCAAATAACTTTTACGTTATTTATTAATTTTTTTAAAATACTATCATATAATAAATATTATTTATTATTTTATTATATATTTTATTTATTATTTATTACAATTTTAAAAAAAATACTATCAATATTTTTTATCATAAATCGTATAATTTCTAAAAAAATTGTAAAATTTATCTTACTTAACCCTATCATAAATAAACAACCTCTTGATTAAACATGTCAATCGGGTCATGCCTATCTAGGCTGACATAGCCTAACATAGTCAAACCATGTCGTGGGTTGGCACGATATGGTTTGATAGGTTGTGTCTAGGTTGACCTTTGATATTTTTGTGTCTTACACAATCTGATATGATATATATGAAAATAATTTTATATAATTTTTTATAATGTTATATTTATTTTAATATATATATTTTTAAGTTATACATGTTATATATAACTTAGTGATTTGAGTTTCTTAATAAAAGATGACGTAGGTTTAAATTCTACATTTAACAGTATTTTAATATTTAAAAATTATATTAATATTATATTAATTTTTAATAAATTTAAAATATAATTAAAAATTAAATTATATCAAATATAACATAAATCTAATTAAATTATGTCATATAATTCACACGTAAACCAAAAGATCGGACATAACCTAACTTAGGGTTTAATGGTTCTGTAGGTGCCTACAGAACTGAGTTCTGTAGGCACCCGTTGGATGAAAGATGAACCGCTGTTTGATGAAGAGAGAGAGTGTTGGAAAAAAAAAGCCGCGTGGAAAAAATTTCCCTTCCTACCGATGACAGCCGCGCGAAAAAAATTTCCCTTCCAGCCGATGACAGCCGCGTAAAAAAAAAAATAACGATTGATTTTCCCCAATCATCCTCACCTGTGCAGTCCACCGGAAGTCCCCTCGTCAAGGATTTGGGATTTGGGATTTGGGATTTGGGATTTAGGA
>JAMKPZ010004518.1:0-13620 GCA_024699675.1 Amphibolis antarctica
AAATATTTTCTAATGAATTCACCTCTTGATAATTTTGATTTTCATTTGAGTTTGCCCAATTAAAATCATCATTGTTTTCATACTCATTGAACATCTTACTGTCTTCCATTTGCTTTATTGATTCATCAAATCTATTAAGGAGTTTTTTAAATTCCTGTGATATTCTTTGATTAATATAATTCTGATCGATTCCAACATTAATTGGTAAATTATCTTTAAGATTTGTTATACCTGTATTAATTCCTTGAACATTCTGAGACTTCTTTCATTAACTTTTAATTTCTTCACCACTTAGAATATTTGGATTTTAAACTTAGTCTTTTAGTAAATGATTTGAATTTTACACTGAAAGACTATATCCAGTGAATTTTACTTTCAAATATTTAATTCTTCTTAAGTTTTAACATTATACACTTCAGTTTGCTTAAAATTTATTGTTTTGCACAGAAAAAGCACTTAAACCTTGAGGTAGCTCGTGGGTAAATGTCTTTGCCCTCGAGCTTACTCGAGGGTTGTGCGAAATTGTGAGTTTCAGATGTTTAAACAGTAAGATTCGAATTAGCTGAAACTTCTAAGAGTTGAATACTTATATTTTTGGTCTTTTTAAATATTTTAAAACACAACAAACAATACAATGCATGAAATAGAATACAATACAAATAACTTGTAAAATTAAAGTGCAACATTCAACATCACAGTAAACCTAAAAATAATGTCTAATTACCGTAACCGAGTTGATAAAGTGGGTGTTTATAGATTCGAGTGTAAATATAAGGGTAAAGTAAAAATAAAGAAAAAGAAAATGGAAATAAGACCTAATGCTGCACTGTAATTTCTTCCTTCGAAACTTACTCAGGCTGGGAACTTCTTTTTGTCTTTACTTTCGGTCCACTAGGTCGTCAATCTGGTAGGCCTTCCTTTCAACCTTGCAGTGAGATTTTGGGCGTCACTCCGCAATTACACCAAGGAACAGAGGAGGAAGCAGCCGGCGTCGAGAGTCTCTCCTTCAAGGATACGCTCAAGTTGAGAAAAGAACAGCAAATGCACTACGCGAATGGTTGGAGAAGAGGAGGTCGTCAATCTCCTCTCAGAAGAGATGAGTGGGTGGAAGATGAAAGATGGAGAAGATGGAGAATGCTCTGTGAATGGCAGATGGATGAAGAAGGGGGGTCAATTTCACAGTTACGGGACTATTTTATAGATGAGAGGAATGGCAGTTCATGAGCTAGTAGTTAATAAGGGCATGGTGCACGTCCAAATGTGTGAGATCATTCCATGCAAGCCACTTCTTTAACCTATTCGTCCACGTTTTCCATGGTTGAGCTTCAGCTAAATTAATGTTTAATTCTTCCCTTCTACATATTTCCTTGCAATTGCTAATCGAATTTCCCTACAAATACTTAAGAAATACCTTTCGTGAAGCACATTATATTACAAGAGAAATAATTCATAACATTTAAACCTTAACTATGATTGCAATCACTATTATATCAATCAAATGCATTATGCAGACCAAGCAAGGCACTGGCTTGAGGGTAATCCAGTTTACCCTTGCGTTAGTGCGTGGGAAATGTTACCCTTCTTTCCACCCAAATATTAGTTGGAGTTATTTAAGAGAATAATAAGCACATTGGACTTGAGAAATAAGTTGAAAGTTATAAATAAAATATTTTACTTGAAAACAAGGAAAACAAGAAGAGGAAGAGAATGTGCTCTTCAACTTAGGAAGGAGATGTAAAATCTCTAAGAAAATCAAAACAAGAGGTCTACTACTTAGAGAAAATGAGTAAGGATCTAAGGTATTGGTGGGGAAGGTGTTAGGCACCCCCAACCAGCCCAGCATAAGCTGGCCTCCCTACTGTGATTGATGCACAAGCTAACTAAAATGCAGGGTGAACTGAAAGGGAAGATCTAGTCGTCCGATAAGGAGTTTCTCGACGTGCCCTAATCCAACTAGTCCCAAAATGAAAAGGAAAGAGGCGAAAATCTGGTAAATACGAGTGGAAATTTGATAAATCCATCTAGGAGCCACACGAGGACTCAAGGAGTTAGGTCTCAAGGCATTCACCGAGATGGCGATAAAACAAGGCGAAAATCTGGTAAATATGGGCAAAATTCTGATAAATCCATCTGGGAGCCACACGAGGACTCAAGGAGTCTGTCTTGGGGCATTCGCCAAGATGGCGATAAAACAAGGTAGAAATCTAGTAAATACGGGCGAAAATCTGGTAAATCCATCTGGGAGCCGCACGAGGACTCAATGAGTTAGGTCTTAGAGCATTCACCGAGATGGCGGTAAAACAAGGCAAAAATCTAGTAAATACGAGTGGAAATCTGATAAATTCATCTGGGAGCCACACAAGGACTCAAGGAGTCAGGTCTCGGGGCACTCGCCGAGATGGTGGAAAAACAAGGTGAAGATCTCGTAAATACAGGTGAAAATCTGGTAAATCCATCTGGAAGCCACACGAGGACTCAAGGAGTCTGGTCTCAGGGCATTCGCCGAGATGGCGGTAAAACGAGGCGAAAATTTGGTAAATACAGGCAAAAATCTGATAAAACGTATCGGAAGCCCTATCATAGGGAAAGTCCGCCAGCCCTGATGTACTTCCACCCACCTTTGGTCGAAGCCATGGATGACCAAGGAAAAGGGAAAACTCGCAAGCGACCACAAAACAACTTGCGAAGTATTGAGATGTACGTGTAAAACAGAAAGAAGACAGGGATCGAGGGTGATCCCGAGAGAGGAATAGGCTTCCCCTGGTTGAGGCCATGGACGACTAGGGGGATAGCTATCAATAAAAGATCCATCTCCCCCCTTCCTATCGGTGGGAAGGGGGAGACGGTGACTAACCTGTAGGAACATTGGGCTAGAGTCGTCAACAACGAGCTCTTGTGCACGAATGGTTAGCCGCAGATGAAGGTCGGAAACTAGATGGAGCAGGTGGTCAACGTCGAGTGTTGGGATGCCTGGACACTCAAGTAGCAGCAGGATTGAGGAGTCGAACCACTCCTTCATGATACGGGGAGGGTTATTTATAGGCTAAGGTCGCGACTTTTCGTGAAGTCGGACCGTCGAGCATTGGAAGGCCAAGTGTCATGCACGTTACGTTGATTGGGAAACAATTGGGCTCGCCAACCACCTGGAATTGTCTGGAGGCGTCGGCACTCTGGGTTGAAATTTTGCCTCTCTAATCAGAATTCCACCTCCTCTATCGCAGAGGGCCAAGTGTTTGTTGGCTCATTGTAGTGATCTCGAATGCATTTTGAAAATGACCAGTACAATGAGGTGGAATTGCATTGTTTTGATCGGAATTCCGTTGTTCCTATTGTGGAAATCTGGATATCTACGTTTGCTGCTAAGGGACTGATCTCACACAGTGTCTCCAAGCGTTTTTGAAACGACTGGCTCAAAGGGGCGGAATTCCACTATTTTGATCGAAATTCCGTCGTTCCTGCCACAGAAGTCTAAAGATTCGTACTTGCGGTCAGTCACTTTGGAGACTGGTTTCACGCCTTTGGGGGAGTGCATCAAGAGCGGCTGGCGGGGCCAAACATCTGCCTTACAGGTCGAAAAGTCACCCACCTACCGCCAGACGACCGGTCCAATCCAGGACTGGTGTCTCAGCTACAATACCTCTGGAAGGTGCATCAGTGGCGACTGGGGAATTGGGCATACCCCTTTGGAAGGTGCATCAAAGGTGGCTAGGGAATTGGGCATATGCCTCTGGAAGGTGCATCAGAGACGACCAGGGAATTGGGATTACGCCTCTAGAAGGTGCATCAGAGGCGGCCAAGGAATTGGGCTTATGCCTCTAGGAGGTGCATCAAAGGTGGCCAAGGAATTTGGCTTACGCCTCTAGAAGGTGCATCAGAAGTGGCCAGGGAATTGGGCTTACACCTTTGGAAGGTGCATTAGAGGTGGCTAAGGAATGGCCTGTCTATGACGTGACTACCGACTACATGAGCTAGGGTAGTTGCCTCTTCCACCTTGGGAAGAATGATTGGCATCCACAGTGAGGACATAGCTAGGGTATTGGCTGCCGATGTGTAGCCGGGCCTGTGAAGTGGCTACCAACTGCATGTGCCAGGTGATGCACAACCCCTCCATCGTTAGAGCTCGTGTGCTACCCTACAGCCGGCCGTAACATTATGAGCCTTATTCTACAGCTAGCCGTAACATTACGGCCCTTACTCTATGGTTGGCCAAAAGCAAAAAGAAGAAAAAATGGAAGTGCCATAAACCAAACGTTGATAAAAATGGAACTTCTAGTTGGAATTTTCAGTTGACCAAAGACCATCAGATGAGTAAAGGGCCCATTGAATGAGCGGCATGAGGCGGAAGATGAAATGAGACTTCCGCCTAGGAGGTCCGGTTGCCGACTGGTATAGCCGACTATCGGCTCGAACTTCCAGGGTGTCCTAGTTGGCACTTGAGAGTACAATACTTAACTCAAATTTGAAATCATGAGGGACTGAATGTTTGGCCCAGACTAACCACGACATCAATTGCATATCCTCGAGTATGAGGGGTCAATAGAATGCCCCTCACTGGGCGAGGTCGGAGGACCAAGAGGGAGGGAGATCGACAACCAGGGTTTGAGAATGACTCGACGTGCTTGCGGGTACCAGAAGAGAAAGTGTCAAACACAGATTCTCAGATCTTTCTGAAAATAAAACTCGATAGGAAAGTTTGTAGAGATATGTTCGCTCTGCCTCTTAGAGAATCAAATGTAGGATAAAGTGAAGATTGATGGACATTGGGGATGCCAAGCCCAAGGGATCTGAAGGAGAATACCACAGTGGTTTCTAGTGGATCGAGACCCAAACTCTATATCGACTATCGAGAATAAAGGCAATGCTAGCCTTGTCGACCCCTTTCCTTCTCAGCACCAAACGTGGTCGGAGAAATTGAAGGATGGACCTACCTATTGTGCGTGCAAGGTGCGACATGCAGATCATGGAAATGGTATTAGCAGGGAAAGGGAGGTGTACCTGTCTTCTATGGGTGAAGGGCAGAATGCCCTTAGTTCTACATGGGGATGTTGACGTTCAGTTGGTAAAGGTGTTGGATAGGGTGCTTGAATAGAGTTGGGCCCCCATGAGCGATTAGCAAAAAGTTGGGTGAATAGACCGGTTGCCGGGTCATTATGAGGTGGAAGCTAATGATGGTTCTAGACAAGAATGTGACGGGTTGGTCGCGTTCGCCTGCTTGGGGCGCGAGACCATTGTTCTTCCCCTATTGTTCTATTTTGCTGGGTAAGTGAAGAGGGGGACGGGCAGAATGCCCCTAGCTCTGCCTTGAGACATTGGTTGTTGAAGATGTTGCAAAGGCTAGATGGGCTAGCTAGCCCAACCTCACCGTGCGACATCTCAGTCGGTGGTTTTTGGCTATCAAGTGGCATCTTGAGCCAGAAATTAGGGCAGATGCCAGCTGTTTGAGTTGGTAGCCCGCAAAGGTAGCAGTCTGGTTAGATGCCAGTTGTCTATGAAAGCATGCAAGCCTTACCACCAGTTGCCTGGGTTAGCAGCTATTGACCCCCATGCTTGAAATGAACCTCAAAAGGTTGGGGAAATCACCCGGCTAGCCGCCGATAAGCCGCTCCAAGGAAGCGGCACCCAGACCCCCAAAAAACCCCACTTTATGTGAAAAGTTCGGGGGATGGAGCCGGCTAGCCGGCGGCAAGACGCTTCAAGGAAGCGACACCCGGACCCCCAAAAACCCCACTTTACATGAAAGGTTGGGGAAATCACTTGGCTAGCCATCGGCAAGCCGCTTCAAGGAAGCGACACCCGGACCCCCAAAAAACCCCACTTTACATGAAAGGTTGGGGAAATCACCCGGCTAGTTGCCGGCAAGCCACTTCAAGGAAGTGGCACCCGAACCCTCAAAAAACCCCACTTTACATGAAAAGTTCAGGGGATGGAGCCGGCTAGCTGTCGACAAGCCGCTTTAAGGAAGCGGCACCCAGACCCTCAAAAAACCCCACTTTATATGAAAAGTTCAGGGGATGGAGCCGGCTAGCCGCCGGGAAGCCACTTCAAGGAAGCGGGACCCGGAACCCCATAAAACCCACTTTACATGAAAATTTCGGGGGCTATAGTCGGCTAGCCGCCGGCAAATCGCTTCAAGGAAGCGGCACCCGGAACCCCAAAAACCCACATTTTCGTGCAAATGATCGGGGGACCAGCCGGCTTCCACTTGCCACGTAGCGATGCCGGTTAGCTACCTAGAAAGGCAAGCCAAACCAATTAGGAGGATTTGATGGGATTTAACCACCAAAATCTCGCAAATCAATCAATTTCGCAGACCACGTAATCGAGCCTGGATCACGCCGCCTTCCATCTTCGGGTGCCCCCAAAGAAGGAAGGCAACCCCTTATAAAAGGAGAGCCCCCCCCCCCCCCCACATGAAGGGGGGAGCTAGAATTTCCGAAAGCTAGAATTTCTGAGAGGGAGGCTGGAATTTTCGAAGGAAGGCTGACATCATCTGTAGAAGCGACCATCCATCGGTTTTGAAGGAGGAAAGCAGCTCGGGGCCCCAATGTCCCTTTGCTGCACCAGAGCAAGGACTTCCGATCCTCGTCAATGACCCCCCTGCAGGTAAGTCCTTCCACCCTCGCCGTTTCACGTACGTTTTTACGATGTTTTCTCGAGCCCCAACCACATAGCATCTTTCCCGTGCAAGGGAACTGTCGGAGGATGGACCCGGATATCATTCCTTCAGAAACACGTCCGAAGGTATCGGTGGTCGCCTTCCAGGCCGGGTGAATCCACCTGGCCCAGTCGAGCTCGGTTCACTCACGACCCTCTTGTCGGGTCTTTTTACGTGGAAACTCTGTGTTTCCCAGCTGGTTTTTATGAGTTTTCATCCGATCTCCACATGTCTTTCTTGGGGTCCCGGAAAGATTTCCGGGATGACACTACCAGCAAGCAAGCCGGTGGTGGCCGTTCGGGTGTACAAACATGTACGACCCGACGGTGCCCATTTCTTTTCCGGGAGGCATATGCCTACCCTCTCGATGCCCTGGAAAGATTTCCGGGATGATGTCGCCAGCAAGGAAGCAGGCGGTGGCCATTCCTGTGTACGAAACTTACAACTCGACGGTTTCCATTTTCTGAAAAATATAAGTCCTCCGTTAAATCCCATGCCTTTACAGACGTTAAGAGGAAAAGGGATGGGTAAACAGCCATTTTCCAAAAACCCCCCATGGGTGCGCATGGAAGGGGGAAACAGCCGGTTAGCTGCCGGCTAGCCGGTTCAAGGAACCGGCCCCCGTTTCCCCAAAACCCCTCATGGGTGCGCATGGAGGGGGGAAACAACCGACTAGCCGCCGGCTGCCCGATTCAAGGAACCGGCTCCCGTTTCCCCAAAACCCCCATGGGTGCGCATGGAGGGGCAAAACAGCCGGCTAGCCGCCGGCCACCGTTTCCCAAAAATCCCCCATGGGTGCGCATGGAGGGGGGAAACAATCGGCTAGCCGTCGGCTGGCCGGTTCAAGGAACTGGCCCCCGTTTCCCCAAAACACCCCATGGGTGCGCATGGAGGGTGGAAACAGCCAGCTAGCCGCCGGCTGGCCAGTTCAAGGAACCGGTCGTCGTTTCCCCGAAACCCCCCCCCCCATGGGTACGCATGGATGGGCCCGACTGATTGTCATGTTTTCTGTTTTAGAGCCGGAGAGAGGCCAGGATTGCCCGGGCTATTTGGGGGTGCCTAACACCTTCCCCAATAGTACCCTGAGCCCTGTATCCAGTTCTCTCATGTTTCTGTTACATAATTTTACGTCATCCGTATGGTTTTATTGCTTTGATGATGGAAAGACACTCCCCATCCGGTTTTCCTTATTTTCTACCCAAAAATAAGGTGGCGACTCCGTTCAACGAGCCATCCACCCCGCGTGCTAATGCGCTTACACAAACACCTTTCAATTCTCTGTACCTTGGCCCATCCGTTGGCAGGGCCAGTGGAAACCCATGGGCTTCCGGGTGATAGTCGGATGAAAGAGAGGGTACAGATTTTTGGCGACTCCGCTGGGGAGACTCGCTACGTTTTTATCGATTAAGTGGCTTAAACTCTCGCTCGTACGGCTCTTTTACAGTCAGCCTTTTTCATGGCTTCCGGGCGACTCACGCCAGAACCCATTCCTCCAACAGTAGGGCTTGGCATCCCACGCACAAGTGTGCTGGCATCTGCGTCCTCAGTAGCCACTGACTTGGCAACCCGACCAAGTCAACCGGGACTTGGCAATCAAACCAAGTCTCCCACTTGACACAGAAACCACCAATTCCTCGGGCACTGGCCAGATCAGCCAGAAACTGTCAACCACCGATGGGGACATCGCATCATGGAATCAGGATAGCTAGCCTACTCAGTTTGGGCAACATCTTTCAAAGCACTGGCCAACACTCCAGGACAGAACTAGGGGCATTCTACCCATCCTCTCAAGCCAGTGAACGAGACCGGCCTGTTGCATTCTCATCCGAGATTCCACCCAGTTTCTGCCTCCCATCTACCTGGCAGCCGATTCCTCTCACCGAGGCAGAATTAGGGGCATTCTGCCCCTCACTCTCTATGGACGCTTGGCAGCCAGAACGACTGATGGAGCCCGATGACACAACACCTCAGGAAGACGAACACGGGAAGTCCACTATCATCCCCTTTGAAGCACTTCCGGGGTCCGTCACTACCTCGAACCAGCAGCCGATTCACCTACCCGGCACCCAACCAAAAAACCACGGGCACCGCTTCCGCCAAACCCATCGTCTAGCACCCTTCTAGCCCGAAGATCAGCAAACCGCTAGAGATGCTGACTGCCCCTACTTGCAAAGCCAAGAATCCGAAGAAGAAGACCCGTGGGTTCAACCACCCGATTCTACTAGCATAGCATCTACTGATGAAATTGAACTTGCAAATCTTAGGGATGAGCAACATAGAAAAGAAACGAAAATTAGCAAAGAGGTTCCCGAGTCCTACCAGCAACAACTCCTCACACTCCTCCATGAATTCGAGGAGGTGTTTGAATGGGATTATGAAGACATGCCCGGTTTGGATGAACGGGTAGCAGTCCACCGATTGCCCCTCAAACCGGGAGCCCGACCTGTGAAGCAAAAGGCTCGACGGATGAGATAGGAATGGGCCCAGAAGCTGAAGGAAGAAGTCCACAAACAGTTGAATGTCCGGTTCCTCCAGCCTGTCTTCTACCCAGAATGGGTGGCTAACATGGTACCCGTCCCAAAGAAAGATGGGCGGGTGCGCATGTGCGTCGACTATCAGGACCTCAATAAAGCCAGCCCCAAGGACGACTTCCCGTTACCACACATAGACGTCTTGGTGGATGACGCCACCAAGTACAGGGTATAGTCTTTCATGGATGGATTCTCCAGATACAACCAAATCCTCATGGCAGAGGAAGACAAGGAGAAGACCGCATTCACAACCCCCTGGGGCATCTTCTGTTACAGGGTGATGCCATTTGGACTCAAAAATGCAGGTGCTACTTACCAAAGAGCCATGACCACCCTCTTCCACGACATGATGCACAAGGAAGTCGAAGTCTACGTCGACGACATGGTAGTGAAGGCACGCACTCATCAGCAGCATCTCAAGCACTTAAGGAGACTGTTTGAGCGCCTAAGGAAGTACAAGCTCAGATTGAACCCGTCAAAATCAACCTTCGGGGCCACCATCGGGAAGCTCCTCGGCTTCGTCATCAGCAAACAAGGAATTGAGGTAGATCCCGACAAGGCAAAAGCAATCCTAGATATGCCTTCCCCCTGAGACAGAACAACAGATACGGAGCTTGTTAGGGAGGCTACAATACATTGCAAGTTTTATCTAGTGTCTCACACCGATCTGCAAGCCCTTCTTCAAGCTGTTGAAGGAAAATGCCGACTTCACGTGGACCGCAGAATGCCAAGTCACCTTCGACCACATCAAGCGTCAACTGTCCCGACCGCCGGTTCTCGTGCCACCTCACCCCGGGCTGTACATGTCAGTGACAACTTCCTCCATGGGCGCAGTATTGGGCCAACATGACACCACCGGTAGAATCGAGCAGGCCATATACTATCTTAGTAAAATGTTTACTAAGGTAGAAGAACGGTATGAGCTGATTGAAAAGTATTGTCTCTCGCTAGTCTGGACAGTGAAAAAGCTGCGACACTACCTGGTGGTCTATCCAGTTTTGTCGCTCAGCCGCCTAGATCCCTTGCGCTACCTCTTTGACCAGCCAGCCTTGGTAGGCAGGTGCATGAAATGGCAAATGCTCCTGGTCGAGTTCGATATCCTGTACGTGTCCCAGAAGTCCATGAAGGCCCAAGCCATGGCCGACCAGCTGGCAGACCAGCCCTTGCCGGATTACCAGCTGCTAGAAGATTCCTTCCCAGATGAGCCGATCTTCACCATCAACGAGCAAAATGAAGACCAGTCAAATCTGGATCAGCTGGATCCTTATCAACCGAAACCCCATACCTTGTACTTCGACGGAGCTGTCAACACTAAAGGCCGCGGGGTAGGGGTCATCCTAGTAGATCCCCAAGGAAGGATGCTGCCCGTAGCCAAGAGGCTTCTCTTCACATGCTCACAAAATGAGGCAGAGTACGAGGCTTGCATCATGGGGCTACGACTTGCGCTAGAACTCCGGGTCACCCATCTGCAAGTATTCGGCGACGCCATGTTGGTAATTTCTCAAACCCTCAACAGGTGGAAGACCCGGGACCCCAAGCTTCAGCCATACCAAGAACTCGTACTGCAATTAGCAAGAGACTTCCAGTTCGTCCACTTCCAACACATCAGCCGCAAGCATAACCCATACGCAGACGCTCTGGCCATCTTAGCCTCATGGGTAGCAGTCACGGAAGGACAGAGCATTGCTATAGAAGTCACGACACTTCACCAACCGGCCTACAGTGAAGACGTCTACTGCCTTACAGAAGTCCCCAGACAAGCCAACGCCAGACCCACAACTGTGCCTCTGGATCGCCACTCTAGCAACCAGCAGACTGCTGACCAACGCAGAGAACCAACTTCGGCTAACGAACAAAACGGTATAGATTATAGGTCCCCAGACCATAACCAGAGGAACTCACTGCAAGAGGACTGCCCATGGTATTCAGACATATGAGCCTTCTTGGAGACTGGAGAGTTCCCCCCAGAGGCTACCACCCAAGACAGACGTACGTTGTCAAGACTGGCAGCCGGCTACGTCTTCAGTGGGGGACAACTCTACAAAAGATCTCACAACCAGACTCTCCTCCGGTGCGTAACCTCGCCCGAGGCAAGTACAATTATGCAGGAAATCCATGAAGGTGTCTGTGGATCCCACATGAACGGGATCCTCTTAGCGAAAAATATCATGCTTCAAGGCTACTACTGGAGCACAATGGAAGTGGACTGCACCGCGCACGTCCGTCGCTGTCACCAGTGCCAGGTACATGGAAACCTCATTCACGCGCCCCCCAAGGAATTGTACAACATGGCTTCTCCTTGGCCATTCTCCATGTGGGCCTTGGATGTGGTGGGTGAGATCAAGCCAATGGCCACCAATGAACACCGGTATATACTGTGGCCATCGATTACTTCACCAGGTGGGTAGAAGCAACTTTCTACAAGACAGTCACGGCAACTGCCACCCAGAAGTTCTTGCGTAACAACATCATCACCTGGTATGGCGTACCCTTCGAGGTAGTGACCGATAACGGCACCAACTTTACAGCCAAGCAGGTCACCAGCTATCTCGAGCAGTGTCACATCCGTCACCTAAGGGCATCCCCCTACCGGCCACAGATGAATGGAGCGATCGAAGCAGCTAACAAGACGCTGGTTCGAATTCTCAAGAAGATGGTCCGAACACACAAAGATTGGCACGACCACCTCCCATACGTGCTTTGGGCCTACCGAACATCCTTACGAACTGCCACTAGAGCAATGCCATACTCGTTGGTATACGGATCCGAAGCAGTGTTGCCGGTAGAAGTAGAACTTCTGTCCCTTTGCATCCTCAAAGAAGCAGCAAACTCCGATGACTAGTGGTTAGAATTGCGCCTGCTGCAACTCAACCTCCTCAATAAAAGAAGGTTGAGGGCGTTAAACCACGCCCAGAATTATCAAAGGAAGACGGCAAGGGCATACAACAAGAAGGTGCGTCCCTGACTCCTTAAACCTGGTAATCTAGTCCTTCGCTCCATTTTTCCAAGAGGTTCAACGGGAAAATTCTCCCCGAACTGGTGAGGCCCATACCTCATCACCAAGATCCTTAGCGGAGGAGCCACTTATCTTTTTGATGAAGCCACCCAACTGGAATTTGGCCTGGTCAATTTGTCGCAGCTGAAGAAGTTCTACCCATGAAAAATGGGTTAGACGGGGGGACCACGCGGCTGCCACCTCCTGATGACTGGCTGCTGCCTCCCTAGACCGGCCCCTAAAAAACCAAGAAAAATAGGTTCGATGGGGGGATCACGCGGCTGCCACCTCCAGATGACCCAGTTGCCGCCTCCCTAAACCAGCCCCCTCAAGACCCAGAAAAATGAGTTGGATGGGGGGGCCACGCGACTGCCGCCTCCTCGGATCGATCCCCCATGGCAAGGAACAACCAACCTCTTCTGGGGGTTTCGTCTGGTCGCCGGCGCTACCGAACCGGTCTTCAGAAATTTCAACCGGGAACCCGCCATCTCCTCCAAAAGACATGCACCTCGGGGCAAAACTAGGGGCATTCTGCCCCTCTATCCCCTTTCACACACTCAGCAGCTGCCAATGGCGAAACTCAACGGGCCAGCTCCCCACGGTCACAACAAATCAACTTGATCGGGGATCCACGCGGCCGCCGCCTCTAGACAGACCGGCCACCGGCTTCTTAGACCAATATCCCAAAAACCAACCAAGAAGCCAATTCTCCCATGACCGTGAAGAACAAGCACGAGCAGGACTCCACATGGCCGCCGCCTTCAGACAAGCCGGCAACCGACGTCTCCATCCGACTCTCCACCGACAGATCGAGAGATTGAGTCCAGACAGGTACGCTCCTTTCCTCGGTAAATTTCCTTTTATGACTTACACGTTACACGAGGCACACACAATGCGCACATGATGAGCAGGTCCAACCACATCCCCTCGGTCTCAGTACCGTGAAATGACTAGCTCATCATTCACCAGAAGAAAATGCCCGAAAACTAGCATATGACTTGGCCCCCACCCGCGGCCTGTCACCCGAATACTTACACACCCCACCGTCCAACTGGCCTACAACCAACTGCCGCCTCTGACATACCCAGCAACCGCATCCATAACCAACGGTGAGAGCAGTTTGCAGCAGTCGGTGGCACATCCGACTCAAGAAATGCTATCCGGACCTCTGGGACGAACTACCGGCCCCAGGAGTGACATCAACTACATCTAGATTTCTACATCGAAAATCCGAGTGCCCATCTTGTTTAACTCCGATGGCACAAAAACAGAACAGGGTGAGTAATCCAGGTTCATCCTTCTCCCCATGGTCTTTGCTGATTCTGAGTGGTTACGAGATATCGACGGGAGATCACTTCTCCCCCCGAACGAGTATCCAACCCCCCATCTTTACCTAGCCTGAGTGCCACCCAACAATGAGGAAGATCACAAGCTTCGAC
>JAMKPZ010004520.1:0-13051 GCA_024699675.1 Amphibolis antarctica
CCTCCTTCATCTTCATAGAAAATAGTCTTTGTTTCAATAGTAGTTTGTTTGTCAGTGACTTGGTCATATAGAGTGACTCCAGTTTCTGCCACAGTCCCGAAGATGTACTCTCATCAGCAACTTTGATTATCACTTCATCTGACAAGCAAAGCAAAATGGTAGAATGTGCTTTCTCCTCCTGTTGAGCATATTTTGTGGAATTCTTATCAAGATCTGACTCCTTATTCAATGGAGCCCAAATGCCTTGCTGTTTCAGTAACGCTCTCATCTTGATTTGCCATAGACTAAAGCCATTTTTCTCACTGAATTTATCAATCTTCATTCTAGGAGTAGACATGATTTCAAGTGGGATATTCCACAAGCACCCACGAATTCAAATGAAGTAAGTATACAACAAAAAACTTTCACCAAAAATTCAAACGGATTCAAGCCACAAGTGAGCCCAAAAAATCCAATCCGACGCCCAAAAAAAGGAAAGTTGCGGATTTTCAAAAAAAAAAATGCCAAGGACAATATCTCTTTCTACGGTCTACGAAAAATCTTCAAATTTCTTCCACAAACACAGCAAAATATGAGGAAGGATCAAAGTGTCTTACAGACGTATTCCAGCAAGTGGAATACCAAGCGCATGAGTTGGCATCCTCGGATGTCGCACTGGCGCGGCAGATTGCGCCTCCCTGTGCCAACTCCTCCCATGGGCGAATACATGGCCAAAACTCCTTGAACAAGCTCTGATACCACTTGTTACTTCCAGAGGTATCCAAGCACAGTGGATTTGAATGAGATTAGCACATGTAGGAGGGAAAAAATATGAAGGAAAGATGAAATCACGGCTGGCAGTGGCTTGGACGTGCGGCTAGGGTTTCAGGTGCGCCTAAACGCCCAAATCACAAATGCAAACGAGATTTACGTGGTTCCCCAACTTGGGTACATCCACGGGTGTCTCTCCTTGGGTTTTTTACCATTTTCAAATGGTGGATTATAAGAGAAAGGGAAAGGGAAGAGTGGGATGGCCAACGCACCAAGGGTTGGCATAGCCTCCTCACACAAAGTTTCTCTTGTTACAAAATGATCTCTCACAAAAACCCTAATTCCCTTTTAGGCATTTGGATGGCCTTATATAGTGGTTAATCATCCATGACAAAAATGCCCTTACAAACATAATAAGATTCAAGACATATTCAATAGTCTGTAATGTTACGGTTAGCCGTAAAGTAAAGCTCGTAATGTTACGGCTGGACGTAGAGTAAAGTCTATAGCATTACAACTAACCGTAGGGTAAAACTCATTATCATCCCCACTCAATCGAGTCTGGGTTCTAGGTAAGCACACAACAACCGGCTGGCAAGCTGGTACATGCCCCTGGCTGCCGGTACCCTAGCTCCTTCTTGAGTGGTAAAACTTGTTATCACCCCACTCAGTTGAGTCTGGGTTTTGGGTAAGCACATAGCAACTAGCCTACAAGCTGGTACACGCCCCTAGCTGCCAGTTCACCAGCTCCCTCCTGGGCAGTAAAACTCCTTATCACCCCCTACTCAATCGTTAAATCCATTTATATAGTCTCAAGTCTTTTAACATAAATATCTGAAGGATATCCAAAATTATACCCTTAAAATGCCTAAGTACTATTCACAACTTAAAAATTGAATTTCGCATGTTTAACTTAAAAATCTCATGTGCCTTACTAAAACACCGATCCTTTATGCTTAAAGTTATAGTTCTTTAGTTAAAACACCAACATTGTTCACACGTGCACTTTAAAATGCATATGCTTGACTTAAAAAATCACGTGTTCATGTTAAAACACTGGTTTTTTAATATAATTGTCTGATTTTTTAACACAAAAGGCCAAATCTTTCATCACGTGTGAACGTAAACTTTCATTTGATGAAAGATTGTAGGATATAACTTGTGAACTTAAACTTAAATGTTGGTCTTTCAAGTTACTGCCACATATGCTTGCAAGATTGTAGGATATAACTTAA
Organism: Amphibolis antarctica; assembly: GCA_024699675.1. Lineage (NCBI taxonomy): Eukaryota > Viridiplantae > Streptophyta > Magnoliopsida > Alismatales > Cymodoceaceae > Amphibolis > Amphibolis antarctica. The sequence continues at coordinate 1,986 of JAMKPZ010004520.1, forward strand.
TTAATGTTTAATCATAATTTGATGGTAATTTAAAAGTCATAATTATATTTGCTAATTATCTATTTAGTTATTAATTGAACATAACTGGAAATATTGAACTTAATGCTAAATTATTTAACACTTGAATGCTCGATTCAGGTTAAGTGTTTTAAGTTAGTGAATTAAGTATATTTAATATTTAGAACAATTTAACTTGATATTCAAAGAGGTTTAGTTAAATAAGTGTTAGATATGAATATAGTTCGTGAAATATCATGGTAGAATGTCACATGAAATTTTAAGTTTACACATAATGAGAGAATCTATGTTTTGTGTTAAAAGATCAGACGATTTTATTAAAAAACTAGTTTTTTAACATTAACATATGACTTTTTAAGTTAGGTGCGTGCATTAACATTTACTTTACGATTTTCCATAAAGTAAAGTCTTTCTTTTTAAATATTTCTAATAATGTTAAAATGTTAAATACCTAATCTTAAAATATTAAATCACTTATTTGAAAATCTTAAATACCTTATTATACTTAATTGAAATTAAACACAATGACACATGAAAAATAATCGATTGAAGAGAACATGAAAATGTTAAATACTTTATTTTACTTAAATTTATGACTTAATATTTAATCAAAATATTTTTTAATTTAAAATTAATTAATTACAAATCAAATCCACCCTAATATTTTCATTAAGGATTTTACAAATTATAAGAATATTTCACAAATAATTGAAGACAGATTTAATAATTAAATCAATTAATTAAAAATATAAAATACAAAACCACACAAATATTTTATCACTTCATCAAAAATTTAAGTCATTGATTTAAATAATTTATTAATCACTTACTCCAACATATTAAAACAATAAATTAATGCATATGTTAATTAAACACTTAAAAAACTTTAATTATCATATTTGTAACCAATAAAAAATTAATTAAAAATCATAAGTTAATTAACGTTACGATTCAAAATATAAGTATATGGGTGGAGTTTTAAAGTTAAGGGAGACAGAGTGTACACGCCTTTTTAGGTGAAGAGAGAGAGTATTTTTAAATTTCACCTGTAAGAGAGAGAATAACTTTTAAGTTGTGTAAATTTCACTTGTTGATCTCACGATCGACAAACACCTATAGAATTGGATTCTGTAAGCACCTAAAGAATCTGTGCCCTCGTACATATATACATATATATAAATAATATTTACCAAAAATTGATTTTATAAATGATAAATTTTAAATTATTTTTTAATTTTAATATACTACATATAAATCTATAATTACAATACACCATTTTAAAAATTATAACTTCAATTCTAAAATTCTAAAAATTATGACTAACGTATCAGTGAAAAGTTAAAAAAATACTAAATATGAAAAATATGCATACTTAGATTAATCTCGTAATATTATAGTAAATATTATACATGTTAATTATCTTATCAAGAACCAACAATTAAAAAAAATCTTGTTGTTCTTGATAATTTTAACACAAACATTCGTGCCTCTAAAGAAGTCATGAATCAATTCGACCAAAACAACTTAACAATTACATATCCATTCAATTACATCTATGCCTATTTTTTTGTTTAATTTAAAACCAACATTTAAAAAATGCAACAATAACATTCATATCTATTTTTTTAGTTTACTTTAAAACCCGCATTTAAAAATACTCCTAAACCACACAAATGTGCTCCACTTTTAATAAAAAAATCTAAAGAGAATAACATACATATCCATTTAATCTACGTATAAATAAAACTTAAAATTTATGTAAAAACATAAAATTCTGTACAACCCAACATTTGTTGGCTTACAACTTAAAATTGTTGACATTAAGAAATCTGCAACTACAACAAAATACAACTCAATATTTTTTGATTTATGAAGACTCTTATTGTGCTTCAACACTTTCAGTTAGAATAGAAGTTGTAAAAAGAAATATTATTAAACTCAAAAGTTTTTCATAAATTATAAATAAATTGAAATCATTATAAATAATCTAAATATAATTTGCATTTGGACACATTATGTTATAATGTCCTTGTTGAAAGCATCATTTACACATTCTCTTTCTTTTTGTCTTTGAGACATACACACTTCTATTGAGAACTCGCCCTTCGCATATTTTGATGATTTCAAATTGAAAAAGACATGAAAACTAAAAAGTATGAAGATTTAATTTACAAAGCATGAAGGGCTTAAAGTATAAAGGACTAAAGGTAAAAACTAAAAGAAAGTAGACTCGTAAACTCTTTTATTTGTGTGCGAGCCCAACCCAATTAGCATTATAACAGCTAAACTTGTAATGCTTTTTCTCTAACCTAATATAAATATCGCATGGGATCCTTTGGGATGCCCTAATGCCGCTACTCACCTTCAAGCATTCACCCTTTTTATTCTCTCGTTGTCGCAACATCAAGGATAGTAAATCCAACTCAGCATCATTATTGAATCTTCTATTTGGTATTAGAGCCAATGCCATGGTCAAGATCTAAGAAAGTGTCACCGACGAATAAAGACGTGACAACTCGCATGGTGATGTCATAAGTTATCTCAAATATTGCAAACTTCTTATCTATTAAACTAGGGTAGAATAACTACCTAATTTGGGAAGCCCAAATGCTTAACCTTCTTGAATCACAAGGGCTTTTGGGATTTATAGACAGATCTATTCCTCCCCCTCTAAACCTCATTAGGATAACTAGTGAAAATGGATTTGAAAAAACAATCCAAAACCTTAGTTTCACCAAATCCTTTGGGATGCTTGTTCAGACTCAAAAGTGTGCATTTTATAAGTATTAATTCATGCATTTTTCTGAGTTTTAGTTGTATTTTGCATTGGATAATGATGATTGAATGATTAGCTATGTTTTTAAGCATTATGCATGTTTATTCACTTTAATGATATATGAATTAAGTTTTAAGTCGTGAAAATTATATATATGAATATGCTAGCAATTGCTTATTGGAAATGAAGTGATGGAATGATGATTGACGACTTAGTTTGCTGGTAAATTAATTAATTCACAGAAGAAATCATGATTCATGTCTAAGTTATAGAGTTCGTGGGTAAAGCCTGTAATCAACAAATTTACTCCGTGGGTAATCTAGTTTATCAATGGACCTATATAATGCTTTTTCTGTGCGGTGAATTTTATTAATATAATAGCAAATAAAACTATAGTGGATGATAAAATATGATGAATTATTTTTCTTATAATGTGACTTGCTTCACAAAAATGTATTCTTTGATGAGCAATTGTAGGGACATTCACAAAAGAGTTAGAGCTGAAAAATTAAATTTAGCTAATGCTCAATCATGAAGAATGTAGACTGACAGGGAAAAGAAGTAGGCTTGCATGGAATGATCTTACATGTCCAGATGTGCACTACGTCCTTGTTAACTACTAGCTGAGGAACTATCACCCCCTTAGTCTATAAAAGGAGCCCCTTAGCCATGAAAACCGTTGCCCCTCCTTCATCCAGACAGCTTCCGCAGCCATACTCTCCATCTTCTCCACCTTCCACCCATCCATTTCTTTCGAGAGGAGACTAACAACCTCTTTTCTATCAATTCTCTAATGCATTTGCTGTTCTTTTTTCTAGCTAAGCGTATCCTTGAAGGAAAGACTCTTGGTGTCGGCTACTTCCTCCTCCGTTCCTTTGTGTAAATGTGGAGTGACACCCAAAAACTCATTCAAGGTCGAAAGGGAAGTTCACTAGCTTGACAATCTGGTGGGCTAGAAATAAAGACAAAGAGAGTGCTTGGCCTGAGCAAGTTTCGAAGGGTGAAAAGTGCAGTGGATCATTAGGTGTTCTTTTCTTTTCCTTTTCCTTTTCCTTTCTTATTACATATGTTTCAATGTTGAGAGAATGATATTATGTTTGACGTACTGTTGAATGTTTCTCTTTATTTCACCAAGTATTTGTAAATGTGTTTTGTTTTATGTGTTGTTTGTCATATCCTTAAGATAAAAATAACAAAAATAGAAGTGAACAATTCTTAGAAGTTTTAGAAATCTTGAATCATAACATAATTTCATCTGAAATTCACATATATCCCATTTACCAATGAGTGGTTCATGGGTAAAGACATTTACGCATGGACTAATTTGTGGGTTTACGCATTTTCATTAAATTAGACTTAAATGCATGCAAATCAAAATATATAATGTTTCAGAATTAAGAAAAGCTAAGTATTTGGAATTAAAACTTAATTATTAGGGTCTTTTAGTAAAAAATTCGGATAATTTATTAAGAGCCTCTTTTAAATCCAAATAGCTTAAGTGAGGAAGTGATTAAGTTTAATGAAATTTATCTGAGAATTATGGAAATAAGAATTAATTAAAGAACATCCTAGGAATTATTTGGGATAAGCAATAGTGACATTGCTTTAGTGCTAATTATTCCAGTAATTCTAACACACTAATTTAACAAAGTACCAATTCAATAATCTCTGTGGACAAATCCATACTTGCACACTAATTACATCTGAAATCGTTCACTTGCGATGAAATTAAAATATTTCAAACATCAACAAGTCAACATTCTGAGTGATGGTATATTATTGTCTTATCGTTTTTCTACCGGCCAAAGCATTTTTCCAATATCTTAGAAAGGATGGGAGTATCTCAAATTACCCTCTTTTGTTGGTGAGTTGTGTATGCTTGCTTTAATGACTTAATTTCTGATTTAGAGTAGTGAAGTGAGGGTGCGAAGATGATTCTCATGAAAAGGTGACTTCTTGTTCACATTTTAAATGAGTGTATTCAATTTAATGGCAAGGACAGGGAGTGTTGTAAGATTGAGACACCTCTTCCCCCTGAAGTTGTTCTAGTAACAAGTGATTCAAACAATCACTAGGTTGGTTCTGTTTCTCGCCTCTCTGCTTTTCTTTCTTTCTCTTATATCTTATTTCTTTTGTTTCTTTGGACTTTGTGGGTGTATCCACTGAAAACCCTTTGGAGACACAACTTCACCACTAGGGTAATCTAGGGGTTTAAAGGCTATGAAAGTGGCCTAGTATAGTTTTAGTTAGTTTTATTTAGTAGTTTTTATTACCTTCATAGTTTTTTTTAATTTCATTTTAGTATTTTGCTAAGGGACTAGCAAAACTTAAGTATGGGGGATTTGTTCAGACTCAAAGGTGTGCATTTTATTGATATTAATTCATGTATTTTAATGAGTTTTATTTGCATTTTGCATTGAATTATGATGATTATAAGATTAACTATACTTTTGAGTAGTATGCACGATTATTCACGTTAATGATGCATGAATTACGTTTTGAGTCATTAATTATGTTTATGTTTATTACTTATTGAGAAAGGAATGAATGATTGACATTTGACTCTTTAGGTTGCCAATAGAACGTTTAATATACAGAGAAAAATTTGTGATTTATGCTTAAATGCAAGTTCGAGGGTTAAGCTGTTTACCCACGAACTTATCCATGGGATATCCTATTTACCCTCGGACCATTTTGTGAGCGTTAAGGGTTTACCCACGAACTTATGTGAGGGTAAACTGGTTTAAACTCAGACCTGTATCCTGTTTGTTCTATGCAATGAATTTCATTGATATTAAAGTAATTGCAATTATAGTTAAGATCTAAATGTTATGAATTATTTCTCCTGTAATATGATACGTTTCATGAAAGGTATTTCTTAACTATTTGCAAGGAAATTCGATAAGTAACTGTAGGAATTATGTGACAAAGCAGAATTAAATATTAATTCAGCTACAACTCAACCATGAAGAACGTGGACGGACAGACTAAAGTAGTGGATTGCATGGGATGATCTCACATGTCCGGACGTGCACCACGACCTTGTTAACTGCTAACTTGTAAACTACCAATCCTCCCATCTATAAAATAGTCCTGTAACCTTGAAACTAACCCGCCCCTCTTCTTCCTTCATCCACCATTTACAGAGCATTTTCCGTCTTCTCCATCTTCCATCCTCCACCTACTCATCTCTTCCGAGAGGAGATTGATGACCTCCTCTTCTCCAACTATTCGCGTAATGTATTTGTTGTTCTTTTCTTCACCTGAGTGTATCCTTGAAGGAGAGACTTTCGGTGCCAGTTGCTTCCTCTATTCCTTAGTGTAATTGCGGATTGACGCCCCAAAATCTCACTGCAAGGTCGAAAGGAAGGCCTGCCAGATTGATGACCTGGTGGACTAGAAGTAAAGACAAAGAGAAGTTCCCAACCTAAGCAAGTTTCAAAGGGAGGAATTATAGTGAAGCATTAGGTGTTCTTTCCATTTTTATTTTCTTTATTTTATTTAACATTTTTACAACTACACTCAAATCTACAATCATACTTTATCAACTTAGTTATGGTAATTAGAATATGTTTTTATATTTGTTGTAATGTTGAATGTTGCATTCTTACTTTTACAGGTTGTTTGTATTATATTGTGTTTCTTGCATTGTATCGTGTGTTGTGTTTTGAAATATATAAAAAGACCAAAAATATAATCATTCAACTCTTAGAAGTTTTAGCCAATTTGAATCGTGTTGTTTTTACATCTCAAACCCACAATTATCGCACAACCCACGTGTAAGTTTGAGGGTAGAGACGTTTACCCATGAGCTACCTTGAGGGTTAAGTGCTTCTTCTATGCAAACATTAAATTTTATGCAAACTGAAGTATACAATGTTAAAGCTTAAGAAGAATTAAATATTTGGAAGTAAAACCCTTTGGAAAGTGTAAAACAATCGATATTTAAAGACCATCCTAGCGGTTAATTGGAGCAAGACAACCGTGACATTGCTTATAAGATATTTAATCAATTGTTTCACTTAATTGAAGTCACCAATTCAACTAAACACTAAGCAAAAACTAATCCTTGTGGACAAACCCGTACTTGCACACTAATTACATCTGAACTCGTGTAATTGTGGTGAATTAAAATTATTTCACACACACAATTTATATAAGAAAAGAATTACAAGTATTAGTTGCGAGGTAAGAGTGAGTGTTAAGGGTTTACCTACGAATTTACGTGAGGTTAAACTAGTTTACCCTCGGACCTGTACCTTATTTGTTCTGTGTAATGAATTTCATTAATATTAAAGCAATTGCAATTATAGTTAATATCTAAATGTTATGAATTATTTCTCTTGTAATATGATGCGTTTCACGAAAGGTATTTCTTAAGTATTTGTAGGGAAATTCGATAAGTAATTGCAGGAATTACGTGACAAAGTAGAATTAAATATTAATTTAGCTGTAGCTCAACCATGAAGAACGTGGATGGACAAGCTAAAGTAGTGGATTGCATGAGATGATCTCACATGTCTGGACATGCACCACGACCTTGTTAACTGCCAGCTCGTAACCTGCCAATCCTCCCATCTATAAAATAGTTCCGTAGCCTTGGAACTAAACCCCCCCCCCCGCTACCCTCTTCTTCCTTCATCCACCATTTACAGAGTATTTTCCATCTTCTCCATCTTCCATCCTCCACCCACTCATCTCTTCCAAGAGGAGATTGGTGACGTCTTCTCTAACCATTCGCGTAGTGTATTTGCTGTTCTTTTCTCAACTTGAGCGTATTCTTGAAGGAGAGACTCCTGACATCAGTTGCTTTCTCCTCTATTCCTTGGTGTAATTGCAGATTGATGCCCCAAAATCTCACTGCAAGGTCGAAAGAAAGGCCTGCCAAATTGATGACCTGGTGGACCGAATGTAAAGACAAAGAGAAGTTCTCAACCTAAGCAAGTTTCGAAGGGAGGAATCATAGTGAAACATTAGGTGTTCTTTCCACTTTTATTTTCTTTATTTTACTTAACTTTTTTACAACTACACTCAAATCTACAATCACACACTTTGTCAACTTAGTTACGGTAATTAGATTATGTTTTTATATTTGCTGTAATGTTGAATGTTGCATTCTTACTTTTACAAGTTGTTTGTATTGTATTGTGTTTCTTGCATTGTATTGTGTATTGTGTTTTGAAATATATAAAAAGACCAAAAATATAATCATTCAACTCTTAGAAGTTTTAGCCAATTTGAATCGTGCTGTTTTTACATCTCAAACCCACAATTATTGCACAACCCACATGTAAGTTCGAGGGTAGAGACGTTTACCCACGAGCTACCTTGAGGGTTAAGTGCTTCTTCTATGCAGACATTAAATTTTATGCAAACTGAAGTATACAATGTTAAAGCTTAAGAAGAATTAAATATTTGGAAGTAAAACCCTCTGGAAAGTGTAAAACAATTGGTATTTAAAGACCATCCTAGCGGTTAATTGGAGCAAGACAACCGTGACATTGCTTATAAGATATTTAATCAATTGTTTCACTTAATTGAAGTCACCAATTCAACTAAACACCAAGCAAAAACTAATCCTTGTGGACAAACCCGTACTTGCACACTAATTACATCTAAACTCGTGTAATTGTGGTGAATTAAAATTATTTCACACACACAATTTATATAAGAAAAGAATTACAAGTATTAGTTGCGAGGTAAGAGTGAGTGTTAAGGGTTTACCCACGAATTTACGTGAGGTTAAACTGGTTTACCCTTGGACCTGTACCTTGTTTGTTCTATGTAATGAATTTCATTAATATTAAAGCAATTGCAATTATAGTTAAGATCTAAATGTTATGAATTATTTCTCTTGTAATATGATGCGTTTCACGAAAGGTATTTCTTAAGTATTTGTAGGGAAATTCGATAAGTAATTGTAGGAATTACGTGACAAAGTAGAATTAAATATTAATTCAGCTGCAGCTCAACCACGAAGAACGTGGATGGACAAGCTAAAGTAGTGGATTGCATGAGATGATCTCACATGTTCGGACATGCACCACGACCTTGTTAACTGCCAGCTCGTAACCTGCCAATCCTCCCATCTATAAAATAGTTCGGATACGCTTCCGAAGGTACTGGCAGCTTCCCTCCCGGCCAGGTGAATCCACCCGGTACGGTCGAGATCAGTTCGGTCATGACCCTTTTATCAAGTCCTTTTGCAAGGAAACTCGCATTTTATTACGTGCTCTACAATTGCATCGTCGAGTTTTCCCGTCCTTTTCTTTTGAAATGACTAGCCATCGTTAGATGCACCGTATCCGCTTAGAGACGGTCGTCTCCTGGAAGGTGTCTGCCTCTCCTATCTCTTGAGACTAGGTGTAGAAATCTCTACACTCGGAGGTTGAGGCGAAAAACTGGGTGAACATCCGGTCTCAGACCCAGATGCTCGGTAGGCCAACGAATAGACTTGTCAAACTCTTAGCTGAAAAGCCAGAAGTCCGTTGTGGGGGCTGTGACGTTTATATTCGCGTTTTCATCTATTTTTCACTACCTTTTACCGGGAGAGGCAAAGCTATCTTCCTGATGCCCCGATGCCCCGAAAAGGCTTCCAGGATGAGGCCACCGGCATACATCCATGCCGGCACCGGCTGTCCGAGTGTATGAGTATATACGCCCCGATGGTTCCCTTTTACCAAGAGAGGCAAAACTATCCTCTCGATGCCTCGGAAAGGCTTCCGGGATGAGGCCGCCGGCATACATCCTTGCAAGCACCGGCCGTCTGGGTGTATGAGTATATACACCCTGACGTTTCCCTTTTTACTGGGAGAGGCAAAGCTATCGTCCTGATGCCCTGGAAAGGCTTCCGAGATGAGGCCGCCGACATACATCCTTGCCGGTACCGGCCGTCCGGGTGTATGAGTATATACACCCCGACGATTCCCTTCTACCGGGAGAGGTAAAGCTGTCCTCCCGATGCCCCGAAAAGGCTTCTGGGATGAGGCCGCCAACATACATCCTTGTCGGCACCGACCGTCCGGGTGTATGAGTATATATGCCCCGACGGTTCCCTTCTACTGGGAGAGGCAAAGTTCTCCACCCGATGCCTTGGAAAGGCTTCCGGGATGAGGCCGCCGGCATACATCCTTGCCGGTACCGGCTGTTCGGGTGTGTGAGTTTATACACTCCGATGGTTCCACTTTACTGGGAGAGGCAAAGCTGTCCTCCCGATGCCCTGAAAGGGCTTCCGGGATGAGGCCGCTGCCATGCATCCTTGCTGGCCCTAGCCAAATGGGGAACATGAACTCTCATCCTCAGTCAAGGAGGTGGAATGTGACACGGTAACCGGTACATTTAGCCAGCAATCTGACATTCCAGCCGACTGCCTCACCTGACCTTCAGCTCTTCAGCCGAACAGTCGGTAATGGCGACCGCTGTGTCTCTCTCTCCTATTTTATCGTCAAACCCCATGTGAATCCTCGCATTGATTGATCTTCACTCACTTTTAAGGAATAAGACTATTCCTCCTGATCCCCTAGAAAGTCTTCTAGGATGATGCCATGTTTGGCCAAGCTGACTGTCGTAGTTTTTCGTTTTAGAGCCGAACAGAGGCTGAGATTATCTGGGCTATCTGGGGGTGCCTAACACCTTCCCCAACGTGGTGATTGCTCGGAGCACCGACATCCTCTTGCCGCACCGGAGCAAGGACTTCCGCACCGTCATGCTTCAAATTGAGCCTCCTTTCTTCGAACCCTGACCATACTGGACCTTCCCCACGTGAAGGGAAAGGTCGGAGGACATGTGTACGGGTTTTTGATGTTGTCAAAATAAACGCTCGTTCGTTTTAAAATTTATAAACTCCGCAAGCGCATGGTGCCCATTGTAGGTAACATGCAAGTACGGGTCGATCCACAAGGAACTAGTAATTTTCATAAATTCCAATATCAATCAGTAAAACGCAAAATACAGAATTTACAAGTTTGTCAAAAACACTGTCTTCAGGACAGTAATTCACCCTGTGCACTACTAACTTCAAAAATCTCAAATTCGTATCTACACTTGCAGATAAAATCATTGAATGAAATAATTGTGTTCTACAAAACATCAAGGCTATGAAACTTTATGTACAAATACACAACATTCACACAAAACAAAACCATATTCACACATTCACATATTCACATATTCATAACCATTCGTAAAACTCGATTTATACTAATTGAAAAGGTTAGTTGCAATGTAAATAAAATCCTACCATTAACCATTACACTAATTTCTACACTACGAA
>JAMKPZ010004521.1:0-18621 GCA_024699675.1 Amphibolis antarctica
CTGTGGCATGAGAGAGAGTGTTTTTAAATTTCACGTGCATGAGAGAGAGTGTTTTTAAAATTTTCAATTTCAACCGTCGATCTCACGATCGACGGACGCCTACAGAAGTCACTTCTGTAGGCGCCTACAGAACTCGTGCCCCCATGATATTATATAACGTTGTGATATATAATGAAAAATGTAATTACATAGTAATAAATACTTGGACAAACTACATTGCATGCCTTTGGGAATAAGTTTTTTAACTTCGTAAAAAGTGATTTTTACAATTTTTCAAAATAAACGTTCTGAATGTATCTCGACACTTGTACTACTCGATATGAACTCACATTAAGACTCGAAACAAAAAGTAATATTTATATGTCATTTAATATTTAAATAAATGATGTTAATGTTAAAATTATATTTTTAATATTGTTGCAATTGAATGTTACGAGACTAATATGAAAAAATTGTCTAGAAAATCTACCCATGTGTAACAGTAGAAATGATTTTTAGATAAAAAAATGGTATTCTCAAGTAAAGCCTTAGGATTTAAGGTTTAATTTAGTATAATCTAATATAGTTAAATTATTTTGGTATAGTTTGATGGTTCGAGTTTAGGTTATATTTTTGTATTTTTATGTTGGTAGAGCATCATCCACTTTTGACACGTAGGTTGGTATGGTACAATACAAAATAATTTTGTAATTTTAAAAAAATTTGTATTTATTTTAATATACTTTTGTTAAATTATATATATTGTATATAACTTGATAGTTTGAATTTATTAATATATAATGTATGATTGTGAGTTCAAATCTCATATTTAACTATTTTTTAATATTTATAAATTATATAAATATTATATTAATTTTTAATAAAATAAAAAATAATTAAAAATTTAACTGTATTGTGCTGTTCAACATGACTCAGCACAAGTCTAAATAGATCATGTTCGGTCCACTTAGACAAGAATAATAATATGTGTTTAAAATATTTATTATACTAAGTCAACATGACTTATTAACATCTCTGATCGAGACTCTATTGGTATGTCATTTGACTGTTTTTGGTTATTTCAACTTTAAACAAAATAAGAAAAAAAATGTCTTTAGAACGGCTCTAACGACAGTAATAAAATATACCTTGTATGTTAGAAAAATTTGTTGTAAACCTAAAAAAATTGGTGATTTGTGCAATTAGAAAATCATGAGAATTTAATTTCTTATATTCTCTAACGTAATCTATTTTCATATAATTTCTTGAACAAACTTTTAGATTTTCTCTTAATGAATAGACAAAAAAGGGAATCCATACATAAATACCTAAATTTTGAAATTCTTTTAATTTATCATATATACATAAATAAACTTTATTTTTACAATTTTCTATCATATCCCTTTATTTCTATTTCTCACAATTCTTGAAAACATCTTTAGACCATAAGATCTCAAGTTCAAACCTGGTTGAGCATGACAAAAAGTCAAAAAACAAAAATGGAAAGTCCAAACAAAAGTAGAAACAAAAAGTCTACACAGAAGGAGTGTTTGTATACATGGGAAAGTCCAAAAAGTTAAAAAATTAAATTTTTTTTAGAAATCCAAAAATTATGTATTATTTGAAATTAATGTATAACATATGAAAATAATCAAATTGAATACATTTAACACTACTAAAAACATGTGTAGAACGATCCACGAAAGGAGATGAGGGAGTGGGGAGAGTGGGGAAATGAGATGAAAAGTTAAAATATTTATATGGTCAAAAAGTTTAACTTTTTGGTTATATTCTTTTCTATGCACAGACATCTTATTTTTTAAAATGAAGTTAATTTTTTAGTGACATCTATAGAATTATTTTTCTATCGGTGTACAAACTTAAATCATTTCACTTGCACTTGCACCCAAGCAGAAATATATATATATATGTGTGTAGAGTTCCTTGGCTTGCTCTTATGGATTAATTAATTGTTACGAAATACTTTACCTGATAATGGAAAACATTAGTTGGCTCTTTACCAATGTAGCATAGTTAATTAATCCACAAACAAACATGAGATGAATGGATGGATTGATATCTGTTATGCCTGCCAAAATTATGTTGGAAAAAGGCCTTGGTTACAAGCGTATGATCGATGACCGTGTTTCAATTGAGAGTTTGGAAGGGTCTGTAGGCATCGACGTCTTGACAATGTGAAAAATGTGAACATCAACTAATTTAATTCTATATCTACAACAAACATACCAGTTAAGAAGGCTGCAGGTGAGGCTAGAAGTGCAAGAGGTTAGAGAGGAAGAAGGGAGGAGTGTGGTCGAGGAAATCTGAAAGAGAATCCACTGCATATGAAGGGTGGGGGAAGAAATCTGGACTTGTGAATTCCTACATGCTGAATGCTTGTGTATTTGATGTTCTCTTTGTTTCCTGAAAGAATTAGTGGTTGTTTTTGAGTAAACATCGAATGTGTAGTGGTAGGATAAAATCTGCAAATCAAATGTTGAAAATAGGTTGTTGTATGGTTCCATTCCTTAAATAATTTAATTGATCATGCTACTCATGTAGGTCAATTAGGGTAGGATTTACAGAGCTTCTTCTGCTCATGCTTGTTGTTGTGCTTGTAACGTTGTAGAATTTATTTAAAATTCTGGGCGTGGTAGTTGTTGTCGAAGGGGACGTAGCCCAGGCAATCGCAGAGCATGTAGAAGATAGTGGTGGTGGACATACCCACCAATGATGCTTTCTTCATTGCATACCCTAAATCTCAACGTGTTTTCACCTCTCAACACTATAAAACAGTCCTCTTCTTTTTGCAAAATTTTTAAAAACTGGTGGATGAGGAAGGAGGATAATATTGTGCCAGAGGGAATTCTGAGAAGGAAGGAAGACTGCACAAGAGGACGGTAAGGTTTTTTTTATCAGGATTAAAGTGAAATTTAGATAATTTAAATTTAATTTAAATTATTAAATTAAGTATCTATAATAATAAATCTATAGACATTACTAAAGAACATTTTTTTCTTTTTTAAAATATATTTTTACCTTTTATTTTCAATTTTTTCGATATACACAAATTTTCGGTAAATTTACACCTGTCTCTTTCAAACTTTACGGAATAGATAAAAAAAATACATATATATATAAAAACAAACAAATGAATTAAGTAGTTAACGTCGGTCTACAGCAGGCGGACGTGGCACCACGTCACCGGAGAATAAATATCTCGGAGCACGTGAGCGGATAGCGTCGGCGTCGCGCTCGTACCGCCGGTCACGTGGCAAACCACCACTTGCACACACGGGGTCCAATCCAACGGCTCAGATTTCGTCGTGTCTCCGCATCTCGGATGACAACCCCCTCCTCCGCCTCGATCCGTTCGTTCGCCTTCTCGCCTCCGTCGTCGCCGGTGAAGTAGCTCCGTCCGGTCGGACGGAGCACATGGTGGCGGTCGGGAAGTGGAGGACAGCAATGGATGAGGAGATTCTGAGATCCTTCACCTCCCGGTACTCGGAGAGGATCGCCGACAGTCTGGACGAGATAAGAGATAACTTCTTGGTAACGGATCCTTGCGTCGCCGGCCACCCGATCGTGTTCGCCAGCTCCGGGTTCCTGAGCATGTCGGGGTACACGAAGGGGGAAGTGATCGGGAGGAACGGGAGGATGTTCGACGGACCGGAGACGGATAGGAGGTCGGTGATCGAGATCGGGGAGGCCATAAGGGAGGAGAGGCCGGTGCAGGTCAGCTTGTTGAATTACAGGAAGGACGGTACGCCGATGCGGATCTTGTTTCATTTGTTTCCGGTGTTTGACAAGGCGGACGGGTACGTGAGCAATTTCGTGGCGGTCCAGGTGCCGATTGCGTGGAGGCGGCGGCGGCGGAGGGTGGTGGAGGGGGATGGGAGGAGGTGTAGCTGGGGAGGAGGTGGTGTAGGTGGGATCGTTTTCGGCGGTTGTCGGAGGGAGTTGCGTGCCGACGCAGAGATCAGATGTAAGCCTGTGGCAGGTTCCTTCATTGATCCGGATGATAAAGGTGAGTGTTCTTGTCGAGTATGTAATCCATTCTACAGAGATTTGGATTGGGTGTGGTAGCTGTGGTTTAGCAAGTAAGTTCATGCTGATTTTTGCTTGCGATTGGGATGAATTTAGTTGACGATTGCTCTGACAGAGAAATTGCTTCCATGGTAGCTAATGTGTGATGCTAATCGATTCTCATACTTGAATTGTCACTTTATCAGTTTGGATTTATAATTGGAATTTTTTAACTTTTTTGAGCTTAATCCTCCTTGCCTTTTACATTATGTTCCATCCAAATCCATTAAGCACAAGTTGTTAAGAACTATAGCTCTCAAAGCCCATCTCTTAACTAAACACAAAACATCTTTCACTTTTTGCTAGGATTTTGTCTGCCTTACTGCAGGCTGGCTTTGTGAGCAAGTAGTGGGTTCCAGTGGCATCTGCTAGCATGTTGGTTTTATCACTGACCATGCATTGATCTGTGTTTCCTTGGTCATGCCTGTAGGTTTGGAAGCAAAGCAACTATGTGAGGCTAGTGAGGTGGAGAAACAAAAGGCTATCGTTGCTGCCGAGAACATCCTATCCACACTAACTCACTGTAGCGAGCTTACAGGCAGAATGGTTTCAGGAAAACGATGTAATTCTTTTCGGGTTGCGCCTCTCAATTCATCACTAATTATTTCCCTCGGTAGAATCAAACAAAGCTTTGTATTGTGAGTTGTTACAAGTTCTTTGGTTGGCGTATATCATTATAGGATGCTTATATTAATCTATTGTTATTTGAGTATCTATATTCTTAGCATGTTTTTGTTGCATTTGTACTTTCCAGGATTGATCCACACTTGTTGGATATGCCAATTGTTTATGCCAGCGATGCATTCCTACATTTGACAGGTACTTAGTCATCAACATTCTTCATTGTTTTAGAGTTGATTAGGATAGATCGGATTGCCAAATTCACCAATAATTTAATACAGAAATGTGATGTTTTTGTATACTCAATACCCATTTGGTGAGCTTTGGAGGGCAGTTCATGGTGAACATATTCTCCTTTTTGCTAAAATCTATATGCTCCGCACGATTATTCAACCATGACATTTTGAAGGTCATTAAATAGAGCATATCTTGGAAGTCTAATGTCAGTTTTACACAGTTATCGTGTCTGAAAACATTAACTACCAATGCAACAGTTTGTGAAACACTCTTAATAGTTAATACGATATTTTTTGAAACCATGAAAATCCATGTTAAGTTTTTTATTAAATTGCAATTCAAATGCCAAGATAACCATGAAAAGATCATGAGAACAATACCTTATCAACAAAACATCAGAAAACTTGGATACAAACAGAATATCCCAAAAGAAAAATAGTGATTTTCAATAAGCCTCAAAATCAAGTCTCACAATAATCAACAGAAAACTAGCAATAATTGGGAGATTGAATGCTTCAATGATCGACAATGATCCACTAAAAAAGAATCAATTTTGAAGAAATGGTGTCGAAAATCAGATGAGTGATGAAGGATATATCCAAAGAAGCATAGGGGAGTGAACATTAGTATTGGTCAAATGTTTTCACCATGAATTGATCTTCACTCATAAATCACCTACAAGAAAACACGAAAGCCATCTTGTAAAGATCAAGATTGCAAAAAGTAATGCCAAAATGGGAAAAGATGAAGTCCCTAACTAGAAGAGAGAGAGAACACAAAAATTAGGAAAGAAAATCTCCAAGCAGAGAAAAGGTGAAATGAGACACAGAAGAGGGAGAGTGGGGAGTGTAAATGAGAGAAGGGGATGATGACATTCCAGTAAATGAGCATTGCTTCAAATTTCTTGTCCATTACATGGATGACTTAATTCTTTTCACCGTCCATATAATCTATGTTGTATTTTGGTTTACCTCTTCAAACAAATTGTCCATCCCTGATGGAGATTTTTAGTAAGAACTGTCACTTCTAGATTTCTTCTACTATATTCATCCTCTGCTTATTTTCCTTTGTAGGCTACCCTAGATCCGAAGTGTTGGGCAGGAATTGCAGATTCCTGAATGGATCTGATACAGACGTTTTAACGATACAGGAGGTATGGCATGATTGTATAACTTGTTCCGCCCCTAGTTTCATTTTTGTAGGTTTTCCTTGTAAGCCTGCCACTTAAAAGAGCTTGAAATCAACCTCACGGTTTCCCGGTGGGCAGATAAAGGAAAATATCCAAGCTGAAAGATCTTGTTCGGTCCATATCCTAAACTACAGGTTTGCCATTAACTGTAAACCTAGTGATGAATCTTTCCCTTGATTCTTAACTTTTCATTTTGTTTTCGAATTTGGAGATCAGGAAGGATGGCAGTTCATTCTGGAATCTCCTTCACATGTCACCAGCAAGAAATGCTACTGGAAAGGTTTAGTCATCTCTGTCATGATTGATTCTCAATGGTTATGGTAGAAAGGTTTTATATTTTAACAAAATTCAGTTGAGTAGTTAGAAAGTTTTCAACTATATTATAGGTTAGATCCACATTAGTATTATTTTCGATATAAGATTATTTGTTCAAACACTCTTTTGCATGTATGGCTTTAGGCTTTTCATTGACACCAGTATTATTTCCGATCGAGACTCAATCTTACATGTGACTAATGGATAAAGTGCACAACTTCCTCTAATATTAAGTAAAAATGTCTTATATTCTAACAAAATTCAGTTAAATAGTTGAAAAGTTTTCAATTATGTCATAAGCTAGATTTACGTCGATACTATTTCTGATGTAAGATTATTTGTCCCATCAGTTATAAATGTCTTCTTTTTAAAACTTTCTTCCCAAACCCCTCTGATATTGCACCCTTTCGTTTGTTCAACAGGTTGCCTTTTTCGTTGCCGTGCAAATAGAAGAGAGTTCAAAAAACGACGGGCAGCCACTTAGCCCAGAAATGAGGCAGCTGGGCGTCGTTGGTGCGGTTAAAGTTGCAGTGAGAAGCTTGATGCTATCAAGAGGTGCAGGCTGCTCTAAATCGTAGTAGAAATATGAACTTTCTGGTACGTACGTAATTCTACAGCATTTTCTTTAAAATACGTGAAAAATATCTTAACTTTGGAAAAATAATTCTGTAGCATTTCCTTGTAGCCAGTCCCTTCAATTCTGTCAAATGCTGTTGATCTGTAACCGCATCTTCTTGTTTTTTCTTTTTTTTGCTTCTTAATAACAAGTATCATCTTCTCACTCTTGTATGATGTAATTGAGAGGAGGATGATATGCAGACCAATGCAGTGCATTTTTAGGTGTATGAGTAATTTTTTTAACTTTTAAAATTACTTTTAATGTTATTATTATTGTATAAATTCTAACGTATAAATTTTTATCATTAAATTACTACGTAATTTTAATTTTGTTCACGATATTAACTTCAGTTTTAACTTTTTCAATGCTCATGAACGCATATTTTTTACTTCCTTGACTCATTCCATCTTATTGGTAACAATTTGTTAGGTTTGCTGCACGTAGAAAATGGTTCGGAATTTGAAATTTTTCTAAAAGAATTGCACGACCCTTTTTTTTTTCTCATTTGATATTTTTAATTCAAGCTGATGCAGCATCTTCAAGTCATTGTTAGAAGATAATTTGGCTTGTGAATAATGTTTGCCAGCAATAATTGAAAAATACCAGTATATTTTTATACATTACATATATTGAATACCATAATCACCATCAATCGTAAAATGATTTTCATTATTTTGAGCATTCATAATATCAAGTTTTATGAATTAGATTAATAACTATACTTTACAATAGTTGATTGTTATATTATTACAATGGATATCACTCTTATTTTCTAGATATTTTTTAGATACACGAAAATATAGGTTTCATTTGGGGTTGATTTATTCTTAAAATTACTTTTAATGTCATTATTATTGTATATATTTTAATATATAAATTTCTATTACTTCAATTATTATATAATTTTAATTTCGTTCATAAAATTAATTTTAGTTTTAATTCTAATTTTTAAAATTGATTGAAGTTATCTTAAATGTATACTTTTGAGAATAATTTTTTTCAACTTCAAGAGTTAAATAAAATTACGTTAGAATTGATTTTGCAAATACGAAGTCATAATCTCACAGTGACAACTTTAGAAAATCCTAACAATAATTTGCCATTTTTTTAAAGGTGATTTTCATTAATTTTTGAAAATCACTCATTTTAAGCTAAAACACGTACGTTTCTTCTTAGAAAAAAAAAAGACAACCATCAGATGATTTAGAAACAGGTTTAAGTAGAAGAGGCAAATATTTTCTGAAAGAATTCAATGAAACCATATTTTAAATTGCGGAAAACATATTTTCAATCTTTTGTTTCCATACATTTAATAAACCGATTGTACTTTTTTTATTAACAATTATCTTAAGCTCATGGTTTTATTTTTCAGATCATATTGTGTTGTACAACTATAACCGCGTTACGGTCTATCATTGAACAATTCTACTATATTAATAAAATCATAAATTTTAATAAACAATTTTTAAATCGTTAAGATATCATAAAATATTGCAATCTTATAATTTATCCGATGAGATCGACGGTTTGTGGGTTAAATTTTTCTGTTTTCTCGTTCCGCGTAAATGAGACATTGGGTTTGTTGGAAGAGAATTTTTTTCGTAAATTTTTATATATTATTATTATTATAAAAAAAAATTTATATAAATTTTTATCTTATAATTTACTATATATTTTATCATTATTTAATTAATTTACTATACATCGTATTTTGAAGTCAATTCTAACAACAATAAAAAAAATAAGAGTAATGAAAAAAATATATTAAAATTGTATAATAAATTATGTGATAAAAGTTTATATAATAATAATAACGTATAAAAATTAAAATTAAAATTAAAATTCGTGAAATTTATACAAAATTAAAATTAAAATTCGTAAAATTTAAACAAATATAACCGTAGTCATTAACAAAGTGTTACAATATACGTTGCAAGCATCAACTCCCTTGAACATCATTTGTTAATAAAATTTTAATTTCAACTTCAACAATTATCGAGAGAGTAAATTATAAGATAAAAATTTATGTATTGAAATTTACATACATAAAAATTTATATAAATTTGAAATTGAATTTAGATTAAAGGTACGTTTAGGGATAATATTTTTTAATTTCAAGAATTAGATAGAGTTAAAACTAAAGTTGATTTTGTAAACAGAATTAAAATTATATAGTAATTTTAATGATAAAATTTTACATATTAAAATTTATATAATAATAATACCATTAGAAATAATTTTAAAAGTTAAAAAAAATATTAAAATTAAACGAAACCAAAATTAACATGAATTTTGAATTGTTTGGCTATACCTTTCGTTTGCACGCAGCAGCAAAGAAGCGTGTTTGCATCATCCACAAGTTATTGGTTTTTTTTTTGTATGGTACGGTAAATTTCATAATTTTTTAAAAATTACGTGATTTATAATAGAAAAGTGATGATAATTTTTTTTTAAAAAAATTACGA
Source organism: Amphibolis antarctica (assembly GCA_024699675.1). Classification (NCBI taxonomy): domain Eukaryota; kingdom Viridiplantae; phylum Streptophyta; class Magnoliopsida; order Alismatales; family Cymodoceaceae; genus Amphibolis; species Amphibolis antarctica. Next base: position 9,512 of record JAMKPZ010004521.1, read on the forward strand.
TAAATAGTAAATAAAATATATTATAGAATAATAAATAATATTTATTATATTAATATAATGATAATTTTAAAAAAAATTACAATGATAATATTTAAAAAAAAATTATTACATCTAATAATAAATAACGTAAAAATTATTTAATAAATAATATAATAAAATACTATAATACATAAGATATAGACACATTAACAAATATATAGACAATGACAAACCAGTGGTCACAAAGGCCGAAGGCGCTCTCTCTCTCTCTCTCTCTCTCTCTCTCTCTCTGACTCACTCGGACTCCTGCAACCCACCCAGAAGGACGGAGCCGACGAAGAGCCCGGTGGCCCCGACGGCGAACGTCGCGGCCACCACGAGCGCGGCGGAGTCGTTCGGGATCAAGACGAGTGCCGCGACGGCGGCGGCCAGCAAAGGGAGTGCGACAGAGGCGAGGGCGGAGGGCGACGCACCCGCGGTCTTCTCCGCCAGGCTGAGGAGGCCGAGCTCCTCCGCCTTGGAGAAGAACCCAAGCTTCTCGATGGAGGAGAGGGTGAGGCCGAGCTCCTCCGCCTTCGACAGCAGCCCCGCCTTCTCCACGTTGCTCAGCACCTTCTTCTTCTCCAGCTCCTTCACCACGTCGATCCTCACCTCCTCGCTCACCTCCACAAACAGCCCCGCCCCGTACCATTCCTTCTTCCACTTCCCGTCGTATCTGTTCACCTACGCACCAGCCTGACTCAATTATGGTATGCAAACGCATTTCACAACACTTTTTATTCACGCACTCAATTAGGTCCGTTTGTTGTATAATTTATTTACCTGTATTTTAATTTTTTACTATTCAGTGATTTATAATAATATTTAATAAATAATTTTAATATTTTATATTAATAATTATATAAAAATATTTACATCATAAATCATATAATTTCTTAAAAAAGATAAACATTACTTAACCTAATTTTATCTAATTAGATATTCATATTTTTAAAAAAAATTACATGATTATATTTTTTAATGATTATTGATTTGTAATGTTAAAACTGTTTAGGTACTGTTTAGTTAAATATTTTTTACTATGTATCTTACTTTTTTTACTTTATACTATAATTGTGTATAGTAATATTTATTAAATATCTTTAATATTTTATATTAAAAAATATATATTAAAGAATTTACATGATTTATAACTTCTTCTTTTTTTGAAAAATATAAACTTCATCCTATCTTATTTCACTACTTAAACAAACACGTAAATGATAAGGTATACTATTGTGATATACAGTAAAAAGAAAAAGTACATAATAAAAAATATTTAAATAAACGTCTTCCAAGAATTAGAAGCCACCGTATACAAACAACTACATTTTACACATACTAAGATTGGGGTTTACAAAACCTAACCTAAATCCAATAAACTACAATTCATAAATATAAATCTCATTTGTTTTCTCAACTTCAGTTTAACAAAACTTTAATTATGTATAACTCTTATGCATTATCATCATCGTACAAATTTCTATATATAAATTTTTACCTTATAATTTATTATATAACTTTAACATTATTTGTAAAATTATCTACAACTTCAAATCTCTACTATTATTAAAATTGAAATTAAAGATGAAATTAGATAAACAAATGAACTCATAATCTATTCAACTTGTAATTCAAAATTATCAAACTAAAATCTGTTCACCATTAAGATTATATTTGCAATAAATATTTACAAAGGAAAAACATCTGTTTGTTTTAAATGCACGTAATTTTCGTCAAACATAAGCACCAATATGATTTACAGAATAAACACTAATATTGCTATTACAAATCCAATGAGTTGGTCTTTCTATACATTAACATGTTGAGGAAGGTAACAAAAACGGAGTGTTTTCGTATGGTGAGTTAAATTTTCTTTTTTCTTTTCTAATATCTAAGAAAATGCAAATTAATAGAAAATATAAAACAACATAAAATTGAAGTGGTAAAAAAGCTTAAACCATAATTGAGAAGCAATAATTTCACCTTCAGACAAAAGAAAAAACACTTTGAATTGGTAAATATTCATCTTATAGTTTCTAATATCAATCCACATTTCAAGGTTAACTCTTCAATAATTCTATTCTAGTTGTTAGAGAAAAATAGTTCCCATAAAAGATGAGTGAAATTGAGACTTTTATATTATTTGTAAATTCTCTTTTACTAGTTAATTAATTTTAATAAAGTAAAATTTATATAATATTAGAGTTAATACATTCATTCTACATATAAAATGTTACAGAGAATACTTTAACGAGAGACTTATAAGTATAAAGATATGTTTAGAAAAATAGTTTCACATTAAAAAAAAAAGAGTAAAATTAATTTTAGTAAGATAAAATCTATACTAATCATCATTTTCTATTTTAGTAAACACTTAAGCTTTGGAGACCGCTTTCCTCGTACCACTTCCACTTCAGGCCAAAGCCAAAGAAAACCTTAAAAACATTCATTTCGTGTCATGAATTCAACACCCTGATCTCAAAACCAGTCCTGCTCTCAGTATTCATGGAGATTTCCTGATCTCGACGAAATCAAAACCTCCCAGATCGATTTCTCTTCACATTTCGATGCAGATTTCATTTACAGAGACATGTAGCACTCCAAGCACATGGTTATCTTCTAAAATCAATCATTCCTCGCCACGAATTTCTTCTTCCAAAGATCTGAGACCTCACAGATTTTTTTTTTCTTCTTTTCCCATTTTCTGCTTTCAATTTTGCTAAACCCTAGACCACAAGTTGTTGCCGTTTTCGAATTACTCGTGACGGCAGCTTGGATTGGGATTCAGACAATCATTCTCCACATGACGCCGAACAACTACAACAACTCCTACTACCAGATTTACAGAAACACAGGCCTTCAGTTGGATTCTCTGGAACGACAGCGAGAAAATCGAGATCGGCGGACGGACGTACCTTATTTTGGTGGCCATCGGTAGGATTCTCCGGCTCGTCCTGGCGCGGGAATGGCGGGAAGGGGAGATCATCCCAGGGGAAGCATGGGAGACGGAGGACCACAGCGAAGCCGACGATGCCATGAGTTCTCTCCCACCCTGATCGTCGTCGTCGTCGTCTTCGTCGTCGGTGCCGCTTGTGCTCTGGAAGCAAGAAGGTTGAGGTGGAAGAGATAGCGTCGTCCTATCCTATACGGTAGGTTATCTATGGCCACGTGCCGTCCACGTGGCCCAGCGTTCCGTTGTTCCTGCGGTGCATCCGTAGAGGTTACCGTCTTCTATCTTACACTATTAGGACTCCGTTTAGGTTTTATTTATTTGAACGTAATTACATTTTTTTATTATATATTATAATATTTTAAGTATTATTTATCAAATAATTTTTATATTTTTTATTATTTATTAGATGTGCAACTCTTAAATTATTACAACTTTCAAAAAAATATCATCATCATAATAATATAATAAATATTATTTATTATTTTATTACATATTTTATTTATTATTTAACACAACTTTTTTAAAAAACATTATCATCGTATTATTATAATAAATATTATACATTATCATTTTACTTATTTTATTTATTATTTATTATAACTTTAAAAATACTATCACTATCTTTTTATCATAAATCATGTAATTTCTAAAAAAACATAAAACTCAACGAATGCTCAAACAAATAGAACTTTAGTTAGAGTTTTCGTTACAATTAAAAAGTACTCACATGGTAATAACGATAGGAGTTTTCTATTACAATTTTTTTATATTTTTTCATTGTAACCTTTAATTATATTAACATTTAAAAATTATAATTTCACTATTTTACATATTTTATTTAAATGTTAAAATAAATACAAACATTACAAATACAAATAAATACCAAATACAATGCATCTTATCAAGTGACTTAAAAATCAATACATCTTTTTCTTATATGATAAATATATACCAAATGCAACCTAGGTTTTGTTTGACAAAGTCATTAAATTACATGAGTTTGAAATTTACATTTTTTAAATTGATATAATTTTTAAAGTAAAAAAATTCTTTTTTATTTCTCTCTCTAAAATTACAGTGAAAATTTTTATTTCTATTAGATCGTTTATTAAAATATATATTTTATATAGTAAAAACTCCTGTAAACTTCATTCTCAAATGAAGTCTTAGACTTTGCTTAGAAATCATTTCAATTTTTCACGAATTTCTATATATTATAATTATTATATAAATTTTTTCTTATAATTTACAATGTAATTTCAACATCTGAAATAATATTTTGACAAAATTCTGAATCATGTAAGGTGCAGTGAAATCAAATGACCTCTAAATTTCAAAGGTTAATGAAATTTAATTAGAGGTGTAAATTAGACTATCATGAAAGAGCTTAAATCCTATTTTTGTGCTTTTGTGTTAACACAATATACAAGTTGACTTGAAAATAGTTTTTTAATTTTTTAAAATTTTATATTTATTTTATACAAATTCAAATAATCATATCACTGACGAAAAGACTATGATACAAAAATAATACCGACCTAAAAAAAATTTATCGGCCCGAGGCCCATTAACACCTCTAAATTTAATGCATCGTACCATTGCATGGTTTCTGCCTCGTATAGTATTCGCATCTTTTTTACTGGACATCATAAATACATATAATAATATTTTATAATAAAAAACTTATATGTAATTTCTTAAAAATAATTTTTTTTACTCTACGTAATTCCAACACTCTAACTTTGTTTGTGTAGACTGTACTTAGTGTTTAACAATAATATTTATTAAATATTTTTAATATTTTAAATCAAAACTTTTATTTTTTAAATCTTATAATTTCTTAAAAAATATAAATATCATCTATACTTAATTCCATCGCTTAAATAAATATCATTTTAAACAAACAATTGTAATTAATAAGTTCGATAATATAATCATCAAGGTTTAATTTAATAATCTGCAAGGAGTGCTTTGATCGACGAGCTCGTCGGCGCGAGCTCGTCGGCGACTACGCTCCCTGTTCTCGATCAAATGGGGAGGCGGTGGATTTGTTCTTGGCGTCGGAAAATCCAAGAGGAGGCTGCAGGAACAGCAAGCTCCCCCCTTGCAAGCCGCCGGCTCGGTTGACGTAGCTCGCGGCGGCTGATGAAGTGGCGCCGACACTCCCATTTGCACCGGCGGCGGCGGTAGAGGTAGAAGAAACGGACGACCCCCACCACGAGGTCTGACCCAAACCCTCGCTCCCTGCTTCCTTGGCTTGTGATCTGCCCGCGACGATGGAGGTGATCGCCGCCGTCAACGCTGATTGGAAGCTGGGATCCGTCGTGATCGCCTTCGCAATGGTGTCGGTTAGGACGGTGTTGCTTTGGGTTGGTGGCGGCGGCGTGGCGGTGGTCTTCTGCAAGTAGGATGGTTGGTTGTAGAAGGACTGCCCCTGTGGCGCCGTCGTCTGCCTTCCGGCGATGCTGTTGAAGGGATTGGTCGATCCATATCCCAAGTACCCACCAGTAATGGAGCTGCTGCTTGCGCTCCACGGAGAAGCCGCTGATGTGGTGGAATCCATGGACGAGAACCTGAAGCCGGCGGCGGTGGAGTACCCTGTCGTCGCCGCGGCATACGTGTTGTTCGCCGCAGCAGCGAATCTACCGAACTGCGTGCTGGCTGGGCCTGCGGATGACGACGGAGACGTGAGGTCTAGCGTGATGGTTGGGTAGAGAGGCGAGGCGACGTTGATGGCCGGGCTTGTGGGTAGGCAGTGTTGCTTCGTCAACCCGCCGTCGGCGACGTTGAAGCTTAGGTCGTAGTGTGCGCCGCCGCTCCCCGTTAACGACGAAATGGCCAAGGGAGCTTCCGCGCCTGCCCGAGCCCCGGTCGACGAGCCAGACGTCAGCATTTTCGCCGCCGCCGAGGTGGTTGAAGCCATCGCCGTCGCCGCCGTCGGAAGCTGGTGGTTGTGAGCTCCTTCGTAGGTGGTGACCAGTATCGACATGTCCTCCGCACATCTCTGTACCTGTGCATTAATACAAATTCTCAACAAAAATTTCAAACAAACAAATAAATATAACTTTAACTTTAACTAATAATAGCTCAAACCAAACCAATTCAAAAGAGTTGAAATTGAAATTAAAGTTACAAAAAATGGTTAGTAACCTTTTATTAAAATTTACGATCTAAAATTTAAAACTTCACTCATACTGTAAAATAATAATTTCTAATAAAAACTACTTTATTTATTTATATATTTTTTCAAGTAACTATCTAATTAGATGTGCGTAACCGTATTCTGATTAAGTGAAAGAATCTAACATTATATAAGCTCAAGATCAATCTTCATTTCAATTGATTTAAAACTTTTGATAAATCTTAAACCTTAAATTCTAAATTCTGAATCCTAAAACGAACTATCTCACCGAGTTTTACCTGTTTTCTCACAGGGCAAGATGGTGCAACAGTGCATCTATAGTATGCTCTTGGACGTGGGTTGCCCTTGGAAATCTTCTGCCCGTACTTCCTCCACTGGCATCCGTCGCTCATCTGCGACAAATGATTATTAATTAATGACGTAATGATATAATGATAATTTTCACATTAATTTACCAAAATTTTAATAAAAATTACCAATATCAACTTTAATATTAGTTTTGTTGACTAATTAGTTAATGTCAAAATTAAGAAATACAATTGTAAATATACAAGAAACCTAGTTTAAGTGAAAATTCAAATTCAATACTTTAGAATTTAAAGAAGTTCTGGTAATCATTAGACTACCACTTTAATACTAATATTACATAAATATGTGTATATATATATATTGTAAATATTGAAAGTATTCTCAATTTAAAATGTCTATTAATTATTTGAAATAAAGAATAATAATTCAAAAAAATTTGTACCGTTGGAGCATCGCATCTGGCTCTGACAGAAACCCTAGCCTTCTTGATCTGGAACTGCTGGGAGACCTCATCGTCGCCGGACCTCGGGGACTTGAGGGCCTTGCCGGGCTGCCACGGCTCGGAGGCGTCGTCTCGCCCCTTGTGGACGTCCTCGGAGCTGTTGCCGGCCGACGGAGGGTGGTGGTGGTGGATGGAGGCGGCGGCGACGGCGGTGCTGCTGCAGTCCAGGCCCAACGTAAGGCGGCCTCCGTCGTTCATGGTGTCGTCGCGGAGTACGTCGTCCTTGCCCGTCGACCTTCTCCCGCCCGCGCCCACCTTCGCGTTCTCTCCTCCTTTCTTAATCTGCACGCTCGAGCTCGTCCCCAAGCTCAGCGACACGAGCTCGGCTTCCTCCTCCATGTTTTGGTCGAGGTGACTGGTGCCGCCGGAATCCTTCTTCGCCTGTTCTTGCTGTTCGATGGCGTCTAACTGGGACCGCAGCGATTCGTAGTCCTTCAAGATCCGTGATAGCACCGACTTGAGCCTTTCGTTTTCTTCCCTCACATTCCCCAACTCTGCTCTTGTTGACTCCAATTTCTGGTCCTCCTGCAAACGTTCAATGATCTATCAGCAAATTAAACCTCATTAATCACTTGACTAATTAATTAAACTCGTAATTAATTATAATTACCTCTAAAGTACGTAATATCTTCACGGTTGAAGTTCTTTAACTATAATTTATGGTTTTGAGTTTAAAACTTCACTAATACAGTAAAATTATCTCAAATTAATAATTTGTTCTCATAAGCTGGCTAGTTGATCTTATAATGTAGAATTCAGTGATTTGTCATGGCATCATCAATCCATATATATATGCCCATGCATGTGTTAAAAATTAATAATCTTACATCTTTTAAGGGTATGTTTCGAAAAAGTTTTAGTCAGTTAGATGTAACTAGAGCTGAAAATAGTAAAACAAATAAAATTGAAGTTACACAAAAAGTAACAAGTTTATACATTGAAATTTGTGTGATGATAACATATGATAACAACATATGGAAGTTTGTATAGGGTTGGAGTTAGAATTTGGGGAGTTTTTCTCAAAAGTAGCTTAAGTAAAGATTGAACTTAAATTTATATACGTTTATTTTCTTTACTTATTATCAATTTGTTTTGAATTAGATCGATCTAATCTCACGTAATATCAAAGTAGATCCATATAAAATCCATGCTTATATCCATGTTACAAATGAGGGGAGTGCTAAAAATAATCTTGTATATATCATGAAAGTGAAGACTTAGGCTTTGTTCGATTTTAACTTTTTTTATATAGTTTCTAAAATTACTTTCAATGTCATTATTAATACATAGATTTCTATGTATAAATTTTCATCATTTACAATTATTATACAATTCTAACTTCATTTACGAAACTAACTTCAACTTTAACTTTATTTAACTCCCGAAACTAGAAAAGGCTGTCACCAATTACACACCCTTAACTTAAACTTGTACATATCTATATATATATATATATATATGATGATTATATCCATTTTACCCATTCTTTGTACCATTGAGTAAAGTATAATTAAGTTTAAACCTTGAATTAATTATACATTCTAGCAAGACCAACCTTATAATGTTAACCATAGAATCTTTAAAGTAGGGCTTGGAATCATGTATTTGTTCTTGTTATCTGACCAATTAATTGCCATGTTAATTATATATTATAGAATTAGTCTTGGGAGGGTTTGCACTTTTGAAAATAGTGAAAAATGATAAATTTTTTGACTTATTATACTTTCAAAGACACAAACTGCATCTTGAAGTCTAAAACTAGTCTGCAGCATGAAATGAAGTAGGAATCAAACAATTGTGTGGTCGACCCATCTATTTCAAAGCAAATAGACACAAGGTTGAATGAACACACACACAGATAGATAGATAGAGAGAGAGAGAGAGAGATACTGACAGATTAATCCATTACCTTAATGCTTGTTGGGTTTAAAGAAGACGAAGGCTTTGATGTGGTGTCTGTTGATGACCTCTCACTTTCATATGCATTGGAAGGCTGTCAATCAAACGCAGACCATACTTAGCTTCCTAGGTAATTAACAGGAAGAAATGGAGAAGGAAACTATAAATCATGCATGAACAGTACAAATATATATATATATATATATATATATATGCAGATGGGTACCTCTAAATTAATTATTTGATTCATATATAACAGTACAAATATATATATATATATATAT